>JAJIBD010026625.1:0-206832 GCA_021461705.1 Cryptotis parvus
TGGTGTTTTTTTTTCTTAAGGAAAATATTGACATTACTTCTCCTTAGCCATTAATCAATTAACAGTTTTTTGTTTTCTTTTCTCCTGGTTTACTGAGAATCTCAAAAATAATTTTGTGGCTTTGAACAGTTGACTTCTAATCCCTGCTTATATCCCTTTAATTAATCATTATCTTTTTTCCTGATTTTGAAAGTGATTTTTATAATTATTTCAACTCCTTCGTATAGAAGTTAATAAGTATTCAAATGAACAAACAGCATTCTCTCTCTGTCTCTCTCTGTATCTCTCTCTCTGTCTCTCTGTCTCTTTCTCTCTCTCTCTGTCTCTCTCTGTCTCTCTCTATCTCTCCCTCTACCCCCTCCCCCCACATGCACACACACAGTTTTTTCCCCTGGGGACGCCTCTTTATTCCGGCTCCTGGCAGCTAGTGATGGTGCTGCCAGAACTGCAAAACCTCAGTAGCCACTAGTGCTCTCTTGGTGTCCTTGTCTAGGCTGATGTACACCCTGGAGTGGCCCAGGGCACCCCTACAATGCGCAAGTGACCACGTGACTTCCCACTGCACTCACAGGCTGCTCAGCAGTGAGGTCAGTGGAGTTCTCATTCACCTCCTACTGCCTGCTCACAAACCAGATCTTCCTGTCGTCTTTATCATAGTATGCCTGGTTGGTGTGCGTGACCCTCTCCCATTGGTGAAGTGCGCACCACAAAACCCCTGGTGCCATGGGACAGGATCAGTGCCTGTGCCCAGCAGCCGCCAGGAGGAGACGTCTGCCACCATATATAGTATACACACACACACACACACGTTCACTGTGTACAGAAACAATCACTTGATCACTTGACATCACGATATTCATCGATTTTCTCGAGTAGATGCTAGTAACGTTTCCATTTGTCCATATCGCATGCCAGTGTAGCCGAATGGCATCTGCTTGCTCCAGGAATACAAAGAAACTCAATCACTTCAGGGTCTTCACGAAGACGTCTGACCATCTTGTAGGTGGGCAGCCACATGGTCTTTTGACATCCAGTGGGATCCAGTCGTTAATGGCTCTAGTCCAGCGGTCATCTCCAAGTCTCATTACATGTCCAGCCCATCTGATTTTTGACTGCCTTGGCACACGAGAGTGTTTCTGACTCGCTATCATCGATGGAGGTTGGAACTCTGGATTCCTTCTCTCACTTGAGTGAGGCATGATATTCCAAGCATGGCTCTTTCAATTCCTCTTTGGGAGACCTGAGTAGCATTCTCATCCTGCTTTCGTAGGGCCCAGGTCTCTGAGGCATAGGTTAATGCAGGAAAAATGGTGGAATCGAAGAGATGTGCCCAGAGCCAAAGGTTCTTTGTCCGTTTAGCTATTTCTTTGATGCTCTTGAAGGCGTTCTCTTCCTCCTGCTGAGCTCAGGTTTTTTTTTTAAATTGAAAAGTTTTTTGTTTGTTTTTAATTTTTTATTAAACATTTTATTATACCACTGTGAGATATACAATTACAACGTTGCTCATGTTTAGAGGTTTCGGTCACATAGTGTTCCAGCACCCCGCACTCCAACAGTGCCCATTTCCCCACTACCAATATCCCCAGTTCCCTCCCCTCCCATAGCCTGCCTAAATGGCATTTTCTTTATTTCTTTTCTCTCTCTCCCTCTCTCTTTTCCTTCTCTTACACGTTGTGGGTTGCACTACATACACTTAGAAGCCATCATGTGCATTTTTTGCCAGCATTTAATGCTCAGTTCTAGGTTGGTATTAGCCCTTTCAACATTTATTCACACATTTTCCCTTCTCTGTCTTACCTAATTTCTGACTCCCAGACGCTTGCGGTAATTTCCACTTTTGGTAAGACCACCTGATATATTTATGTCGTGCAAATAAATGCAGTCATTCTATATCTCTCCTTCTGACTAATTTCACTCAACATGATCCTTTCCATGTCCATCAATTTATAGGCAAATTTCATAACTTCCTTTTTCCTAACAGCTGCATAGTATTCCATTGTGTAGATGTACCACAGTTTCTTTATCCAGTCACCAGTTCTTGGGCACTCTGGTTGTTTCCAGGTTCAGGCTATCGTGAATAGTGCTGCTATGAAAATAAAAGTGCGGATTGTGTTTCCACTGTGTGTTTTTGGCTTCCAAAGGGTATATTCCAAGGAGTGGTATGGCTGGGTCAAAAGGGAGCTCAATTTCTAGTCTTTGGAGGAATGTCCATGTTGTTTTACAGAAAGGTTGTACAAGTCGACATTCCCACCAACAATGTATGAGAGTCCCCTTTTCCCCACATCCACACCAGCACTTGTTGCTTTTACCCTTTTGGATATGGGCCAGAGTCTCTGTGTGTGAGGTGATATCTCATTGTTGTTTTGATTTGCATCTCTCTGATGATTAGTGATGATGGAGCATTTTTTTCATATGCCTTTAGGCCATTTGAATTTCTTTCTTGTCAAAGTTTCTGTTCATCTCCTCCCCATTTTTTTATGGGGTTGGTTGTTTTCTTCTTATATAGCTGTACCAGTGCCTGATATATCCTGGATATTAACTCCTTATCAGACGGGTATTGGGTGAATATTCTTTCCCATTCTGTGGACTGTCTTTCTATCTTGGTCACTGTTTCTTTCAAAGTGCAGAAGCTCTTTAGTTTCATGTAGTCCCATATGTTTATCTTTTCTTCTAGTTGCTTTGTTAATGGTGTTTCACCTTTGAAAATGTCTTTAGCTTCAATGTCGTGGAGGGTTTTTCCTATATTTTCTTCAATGTACTTTATGGATTCAGGTCTGATATTGAGATATTTAATCCATTTTGATCTGATTTTTGTGCAAGGTGTTAGACACAGGTCCAAATCCAATTTTTTACATGTAGCTGTCCAGTTTTCCCAGCACCACTTGTTGAAGAGGCTTTCCCTTACTCCAGTTTGGACTCTTTGCACCTTTATCAAAGATTACCTGATCATGTCTTTCAGGGTGGGTGTCAGGATACTCAACTCTATTCCATAAGTCCACGGGTCTGTTTTTATTCCATTACCAAGCTGTTTTAATAACTATTGCTTTGTAGTACAGTTTGAGGTTGGGAAAGGTGATGCCTACCATCTTCTTTTTTCCCAACAGTGTCTTGTAGTTCTCTTTGTATAGGTCCTTTACACACTTGGTTAGCTGTCCGTGAGGGTTTATTATTCCATACAAATTTCAGGAGTGTTTGGTCAATTTCTTTAAAGAATGTCATGGGTATCCTTATAGGGACCGCATTGAATCTGTACAAAGCTCTAGGGAGTATTACCATCTTGACAATGTTAATTCTCCCCATCCATGAGCAGTGAATGTGTTTCCATTTCCTTGTGTCCTCTTTTATCTCTTGGAGCAGTGTCTTGTAGTTTTCTTTGTACAGGTCCTTTACACACTTGGTTAAGCTGATTCCTAGGTATTTGATTTTATGTGGCACAATTGTGAATGAAATTTATTTTTTAATATCCCTTTCTTCTCTTTCGTCATTTGTGTATAGGAAAGTCACCGACTTTTGGGTATTGATTTTGGACCCTGCCACTCTACTATATGTATCTATTGTTTCTAAGACTGTTTGGGTTGAGAGTTTAGGGTTCTCTAAGTATAATATCATGTCATCTGCAAATAATGATAGTTTGATTTATTCCTTGCCTATCTGGATGCCTTTAATGTCCTTTTTCTTCTCTGATTACTATGGTAAGTACTTCCAGTACTGTATTGAATAAAAGAGGTGAGAGAGGGAAACCTTGTCGTGTTCCTGATCTTAAGGGGAAGGCTTTCAATTTCTCCCCATTGGGAATGATACTCCCCATGGGGTTTTGGTAGATGGCTTTGACTATCTTGAGGAAGCTTCCTTCAATTCCCATTTTCTGGATGTTTTAATCATGAATGGGTGCTGAATCTTGTCAAATGCCTTTTCTGCATCTATTGATAGGATCATATGGTTTTTGTTTTTCTTATTGATATGATGTATGGTTGCTAGTATTTTGTTTAAGATCTTAGCATCTGTGTTCATCAAGGAGATTGATCTGTAATTTTCCTACTTTGTGTTGTCTCTCCCTGCTTTGGGTATCAGGGTGATATGTGCCTCATAGAAACTGTTTGGGAGTGTTTCTGTTTCTTCTATTTTCCTTGAAGAGCTTGAACAGGACAGGCAGTAGGACCTCCTTAAAGGTTTCATAGAATTCGCTAGTGAGCCCATCTGGACCTGGGCTTTTGTGTTTGGGCAGACTTTTAATTACTGTTTCAATTTCCTTGATGGTGATAGGCTTATTCAGGTATTGGAGGTCTTCTTTTTCAATCATGGGAGGTTATAGGACTTCAGGAATTTATCCATTTCTTCTAGGTTCTCATGTTTCGTGACATAGACCTCAAAGAAGACATTAACAGTAGAACAATAATAGTCGGAGACTTCAACACTGCCTTATCGACTATGGATAGATCGATGAGACTGAAACTTACCAGGGAAATACTGGACCTGAAGGAAGAAATGGAAGAAAGAGAGCTGGTTGATATATACAGGGATTTTCATCCCAAAAAGCTGAATTCACATTTTTCCAGTGCACATGGAACATTCTTCAACATAGACCATATACTGAGCCACAAAGCATACCTCAACAAAATAAAAAAATAGAAATTGTGTCAACTATTTTCAAATCATGATGCACTGAAAATAGTAGTTAACTATACACAGAAGCAGGGAGTCAAACCAAACACCTGGAAACTGAAAAGCTCACTGCTTAACAACAAATGGGTCATAGAAGAAATCAAACAGGAAATCCAAAGATTCCTGAAACAAATGACAATGAAGATACCAACTATCAGAACTTGTGGCAAAAGCTGTGTTAAGTGGAAAGTTCATAGCGCTGCAAGCATTCATCAGGAAAGAAGAAAGGGTCCACATAAATAAACTGACCTCACAGCTGAAAATATTAGAAAAAGACCAACAACAGAAGCCCAACCCAGGCAGAAAGAAGGAAATAATAAAACTTAGGGAGGAAATCAACGAGCTGGAAACCAAAAAAAATCTGAAAGATTAATGAAACCAAGAGCTGGTTCTTTTGAAAAAATAAACAAGATCGACAAGCCACTGGCAAGACTTGTAAGGACAGGGAAAGAGAGAACCCAAATAAACAAAGTCAGAAATGAAAATGGTGACATCACAACAGAAAAGACAGAAATCCAAAAGATCATCAGCTCAGGTATTAGGTCGTTCATCATGTTGAGTTCTCAACCTAGGCACAAATAACTGCTGCATTCAGAGATGTTTGCTCCATTGAGAGTGAATGGAGCATCCGGAACTAGTTCATTTTTCATGAATATTGTTTTGTTGAGATTCAGCTGTAGACCTATCTTTCCACATTCTCAGTCGAACTTATCCAGCATTTGTGCCACTTGGCTAATGTTCGGTGTTATTAGAACAATGTTATCAGTGAAGCAGAGGTGGTGTAGTTGCCGACCATTTATCTTCACTCCCACTCCTTCCCATTTTAATTGTCGCTTGACGTTCGCAAGGGTGGTGCTGAAGAGTTTTGGTGAAATGGTATCACCCTGCTGAATCCTTCTTTTGACATCAATGATCACTTCCTTGTAGGATGGTGAGATTCTCGTGGTGAATCCGTAATACAGCTCACAAAAGGTCTTGATTTATTTATTGGATTTGAATGCCCCGTTTGGCTAGGGCTTCGATGACTGTTGCAGCCTCAACAGAATCAAAGGCTTTCTTTCAAATCAATGAACGTGAGATAGAGCGACATCTTAAACGCCCTACAAACCTCAATGAGGTTACCGTGTGGATTTGATCGATTGTGCTGAATCCTTTCGGAAGCCAGCTTGCTCCGCATGGTTGTCCTTCATCTAATGTTCTGCCTATCCTGTTCAGGATGACTCGAGTGAACAGCTTGTATACGAAACAATAAACTTCTGCAAATACAATTCAGTGTATTTAGTGTTTAAATAGAAACAATAAACTTATGCAAATACAATTTAGTGGTAGAAAACATGCTTTGCACATAAGATCTATGAGTTTGTTAGACAGCAGTCCCACCAAAAAATACATTAATATTTTGTTCCGTGTGTGTGTGTGTGATTTTGATAAAGGAAATTTGTTTTCTAGTGGAATTAGAAAGTGGGTTGCTGAAATTTATTATTACTGGATTTTTTCTAAGCTATAAGGCATTATTGGCATTTCAGGTGCCTCAATTGGTAAAGACAGAGAGAGTAAGACTAGAGCAATGATTTCCAATCTTTTTTGAACCATCCCCTAATTCCGAATTTGCTTTTGTTCATGTGGTATTGATGTCCTACCAGATGGTTCCCAATATCATGTTATGGTCCCCTGATTTTCACCTTTAGCTCCCTTGAAATATCCTGGGGGTCCTCAGGAAAATGTGTGTCACTGGTTGAAAATGATGGGCAAGATGAACTTGGGAGACAAACTAAGTACCAAGGCTTCAACTTCATCAGGTAACTGGCATAGACAGCAGCTTAGAAGAGGAAATAAAATCTATTAACATGGAGCAATACGTCCAGTATTGATCCCACATGCTTGTGACCACAATGATGCCAAAGTTCCTTTTAAATGTATCTAAAATATATTTCCTGATACACCTTAAATCTTTTGGAGAATACCTGAAAATAATCTTTGGTAGAGGACAAAAGAATTGAAAAATCACTTATTTGTCAGAAATCCTTTAATGCATGTGTTAGACTTACCCAGCCTCAGAATCACAAAGTCAAATAATTCAGATAAGACAAAATCTTTGCTCTTTGGACTTTCCAGACTTTCTACATCAAAGCCCTCAGCAGTTTCTAGTCTTAAATTTCATTTTATAAATTAGGAAAAGATATCCTTTAAGCAATAATACTCTTAATACAAGGCCTAGTGAAGGGAAGGGGTAAAGGCAGACCACATTTGTTTCTTGGTGAGAATGCTATTATCAGGTGAAAATATTACTGTCACTGCAAGACCATATGCCTAGTGTATGCTGTGTATCTTAAATTAGAGAAACTAACAAGAAGTGGGTATGTAAGGTAAATGTGGAGCTCTTTCACTGCATGGAGACTGTGTTGAATGAGAAAGCAGCAATGGGGTGGAAAGATAGAAACTAAATGCTTATTCAAATCGAAATGTGATGAAAATCTGGACCAGGAGATAGTACATTGGTAAGTATGACGGACCTGGTATGATCCCTGGCACCATATGGCCTCTCAATATGATCAATGTTTTGTTTTATTGGTATGGTAGTATGTTAGTTGATTTGCATATGCTAAACAATCTTTGCATACTTGAAAGTCCTATTTAGTCTAGTATATTTTTTGGTATGCAGTTGTATTTTTCTTTGTGCTTAGGATTTTTTATGTAGAAGGGAATTTGCTTTTTTAAAAACATACGTCAAATTAATTTAAGGAATATCTTACAGAAGCTATTTAAATCCAGGTAATTAAAGCAGATATTTTGCTTAAATGAGATGCAGATACACCGGCAGAGCAGAAACCAGCTTTCCCCGTTGAACCCCCTGCATTCTATGGACCACAAGAGTGACTTCCGACACAAGACTTCCGATAGAGCCCCAGAAGAAATTAGAGAAACCACCACACCTTGCTGGCAGCTATCTTCACCATCCACACTCCGCAGCTTGTAAGATCTCTACCCTAGAGATTAAGCCAGTCTCTAGCCCGGCTTGTCATAAACCCATCCTACAAGGACCCCACCCTTCAGAGACCCACCCTTCAGAGGAGAGTATTTCAAGCCCAGGAATGCTTGAGCCACAGCCGCAGATACTCACTCAGCAGAACAGAAACCGCCAGGCTCTGCCATGCGGGCACTATACTCTCATTACCTTGTGGGGTTCTCTCAGAGAGGTGGGTAGAATATTAATGGTAATTTGGAGGTAAATCGGGTTCCTCTGAGGCTCCATCGGGATGGTGGACTCGGGTGGGAAGTCGTTCTCGTGGTCCGTGGAATGCAGGGGGTTCAACGGGAAAGCTGGTTTCTGCTCCGTGGCAGCGCAATTTACCTCCAAATTACCATGAATATTCTACCCACTCCTCTAGAGAGCCCCACAATGTAATGAGAGTATAGTGCCCGCACCACAGAGCCTGGAAAGCTGTCCGATGCATGTTCGATATGACAAAACCAGTAACAAATATGTTTATTTTCCTGACCCTGAAAGAGCCCTTAATACGGCAGCAGTAAGAAAGGTGAACAAGCAGTGCCTGATAAAATTTCACGGACAACCTAGGCTGCCAAAACAAAGAAGGACTAAAATGACTGTCTGTACTTTCAATGCACGTGCGCTGGCATCAGAAGCATATATTGAGGGATCTGATGGTGCAAGCGCAAAAGAGCAAATGCGACATCATTGGTCTGACTGAGACGAGGAGGCGTCAGTCGCATCACACTGTATTTGACACCGGAGAAGAATAGTTCCTTGGAACATGCGATGAAAGAAGCGTCTGTGGCGTTGGTGTCCTTGTCAACACGAACATGGCTGTTAACATTGATTCATTTGAATGCCTAACAAACTGGATAGAATGATTACACTTGAAGAGATGTGGCTCACAGCCAGCAATTTCTATCTTCATTATCTACACACCAACATCCACATACAAGGAAGATGAAATTGAGAAATTCTACATGGGACTGGAGGAGTTCTATAAAAAAGATCACACCTTCTACAAGATCATAGTTGGTGATTTTAATGCCAAGATAGGACCGAGAAGATGGGCTGAGGAACTCCACATCAGGACCCATGGCCTAGAATGGAACAAACAGGCTGAGAGACTATCTGAGATCATCATGTCCACCAAGACCATTCATGGGACCTCACAGTTCCAGAAGGCTGAAGCGAAACGCTGGAAATGGGAATCTCCTGGTGGACAGTTCCACAATGAAATTGACCACATCATCTTCAATCGACAGTTTTGTCTGACCGAGCGTTGCTGTCGTCCCCAAATTCCAAACAGGATAGGACCACGTCTCCTTCGTGCAAAATTCTACTTCACGCAACAGGGAGAAAAGGCTTCAAAGTTTAAGAAGAGAACTCCCAGAACTACAATCAACTGGGAACCCTTTGGCACCATTGCAGGAATATGGGAAGATACCATCTTTGGCGACATCGATGAAGAATACAACCGACTGGTTCAGCACCTCCATGATTGTGCGAAGAATACTGAGAGAGACAAAGACACAAAAGGATGCTTGTCTTGAAAAACTCTGGAGCTCATTTGCCAACGTGGCAAGACGTGAGCCTCAGGCAAACAAATCTTGGACCAAATGTCCAAGCTTGCAAAGCAGTGCAGAGAAGCGATAAAAAAGACTTCAAAGACAGAAGAGCAGAAATACTAGAAGATGCAGCAGAAGCTGGGAAAAGCATTCTCACTGCCCGCCTGTCCTTCGCCAACTATAAGACTAAGATGACTGCCCTCCGATGCCCTGATGGATCTATCACATTTTCCAGAAAGGCAATGGAGAAGATTATCCATGACTTCTACTCATATCTCTTTGATAGCCACATCCACCTGCCCACATACCAAATTCCACAGGATGAATATACCATTCACAACGTTCTCCCTTCTGAAATCCGACATGCCATTTCGTTGGTAAAGAAGGGAACAGCACCAGGCCCAGACAAAGTCAGACCCGAACACCTAAAGAATCTGCCGTCGGTACTCATCAATACATTAGCTCTGTTCTTCACATGCTACCTGTCCGAATGCAAGGTGCCCTCCCAGTGGAAAACAAGCAGGACAGTTCTACTGTTCAAGAAGGGAGACATTCACGACATGGGCAACTATCGCCCCATCTGCCTATTGTCCGTCATCTACAAGCTGTTCCACACGAGCTCTCCTGAACAGGACTGGCAGAACACTAGATGAAGGACAACCACACGAGCAAGCTGGATTCCAAAAAGGATTCAGCACAATCAACCATATTCACACGGTAACCAAGCTCATTCTGGTTTGTAGGGAGTACAAGATGCCGCTCTGTCTCACGTTCATTGATTTAAAGAAAGCATTTGATTCTGTGGAGACTGAAGTGGTCATCAAAGTCCTAGCCAAACAGGGTGTTCAAACCCAATACATCAAGATCCTTCGTAGCTCTAATACAGATTCACCACCAGAATCTCACCATTCTACAAGGAAGTGATCATTGATGTCAAAAGAGAGGGTTCTAGAGGGTGATACCATTTCACCAAAACTCTTCAGCGCCACCCTCGAGAACATCATGCGACAATTAGAATGGGAAGGAATGGGAGTGAAGATAGATGGTCGGCAACTACACCACCTCCGCTTAGCTGATGGCATCGTTCTAATAACACCAAACATTAGCCAAGCGGCACAAATGCTGGCTGACTTTGACTGAGAATGTGGAAAGATAGGTCTACAGCTGAATCTAAAGAAAACCATGTTTATGAAAAATGAACTAGTTCCAGAGGCCCCATTCACTCTCAGTGGAACAGACATCTCTGAATGCAGCAGTTATGTGTACCTAGGTCGAGAAGTTAACATGATAAACGACCTGAAACCTGAGCTGCGCAGGAGGAAGAGAGCAGGCATGGAATGCCTTCAAAGGCATTGAAGAAATAGTTAAAAGGACAAAGAACCTCCGGCTCTGGGCACATCTCTTTGACTCCACTGTTCTTGTTCTCCCTGCATTAACATATGCCTCAGAGACCTGGGCCCTACCAAAGCAGGATGAGAATGCTATTTGTGTGTCTCCCAGAGAGGAATCGAAAGAGCTATGCTTGGAATATCACGCCTCACTCAAGTGAGAGAAGGAATCCGGAGTTCCGACCTCCATCTCTATTCCAGAACCAGGGATGCTGTCTCATTTGCCAAGGCATCGAAAATCAGATGGGCTGGACACGTAGTGCAGTTTGGAGACAATCGATGGACTAGAACCATTACCGACTGGATCCCACGGGATGTCAAAAGATCACATGGCTGCCCACCTACAAGATGGTCAGACTTCATTGTCAAGACCCTGAAGGAATGGTTTGAGGCTCTTCATATTCCTGAATCAACCAGATGCCATTAGGCTACATTGGCACGTGAATGGGTCCAATGGAAATGTTACTGGCGCCGCTCGAGCAAATCAATGAATAATGGTTAAGTAGTTTTTTTCTTTTTTTTTTGTTGGTTGTGTTTCATCTTTAAAGATCCTTTATTAAAGTTCTACAAGTGCCTGATATATATATATATATAGTGGATATTAGCCTTATTATCAGATGTGGATATAGAGTGAATATTCTTTCCCTCGCCACCCTAGAGAACATCATGAGACAATTAGAATGGGAAGAAATGGGGTAAAGATAGATGGTCGGCAACTACACTACATAGTAATGTATTCATGACAATAAACATACTAAATTATATATTAACTCAATTTTTAATTTGTTAAGGGCTATCCACTCATGTGTCCAAATGGTCTCAAAGCCTTATTTTAAAAGTTCATATTAGGGTTGGAAAAAATAGTGCAGAAGGTAAGGTGCTTGTTTTCCTTGTGGCCAATCCTGGTTTGATTCAAGGCACCACATATGGTCCTCTGAGCACCAACAACAGTTACTCCTGAGCACAGAGTCAGAAGCAGCTGCTTGGCACTGCTGTATGTGGTCCTAAGGCCATTCCCCCTCAAAAGAGATTCATATAATTAAAATCTCATTGTAGGTTAGAATATGATATGATAGATGCTTAAAAATAATACTGGAGGTTGGAGAAATAGTACAGTGAGTAAGATACTTGCTTTGTTTGTCAAAAAGTCCCAGCCAAGTAGGATTAAATTTCTGCATCCCCATAAGGTTCCCCTAGCAGATCCAGGAATTATCCCTTAGGGCAGAGCCAGGAGTAAACCTTGAATACTACCAGTGTTGCCCCTAAAGCAGTAATAATCATAATCATGATAATGATGCTCTAAGAACATAATTTTTTTAAAAATACTTTTATGAATTTAAAGACAGTCCTCTACAAAGCTCCAATGATAATCATGAAAAAAGTGACAGCTGATTAACTTTATTTTTGCCCACTGAATAGATTTAATAATTATCAAATTAAATTGGAATTGAAAATGAAAATCATTCAGTCTTTTTCACTTGGAACATTTTCACACAATGGATACACTATTCCTTATCTCTTTCAATGTTATTTACTTTCTTCCATTCTTATTTCTAGTCCCAGTGTTATATCACAATTGATCTAAACCAATTAAGACAAATAGTTCAGATCTTCTTTGCCAGTGGTTGCGTTTCTGGGTAATGAATGTAATAAGATTGTAATTTCTGTGCAAAATTTTTTCCTTTCTAGTAAGAAGAAGGGTAAAATTCAGAAAACACTTTCTTACTCTTCTTTCCTAATCTGGACACTACCCTACAGGGACTGAAAGCTTGGAGGAACCGAAGTCTTTGCAACAGTAAGCCTAAAGGTCGAGAGGATTCTAAAGAAAGTAGCTTGATCTGACAGAATGGAACTACGAAACAATAATTGAATCACCCACCTCCAAGTTATTTTCTCATATAACTTCTTGTTATATGAAAAAATGCAATGCTTTTATTGTTTGAGTCACAGAGAGGTGCGGTTTTCTGTTACTTGCAGATTAATGACTTTTACCTGAAAGCATTAAATGTAGAATTAATGATGTCAAGAAGGCCAGTTCAAGTGATATTTAAATTATCTACAGCAGGAGGATTAATTATAAATATACAGGCCAATAATATTTTTAAATTCCACATTCCACTCTCAGAGAGCTGACTGTTCCATATTTATCGGCAGCATGCTACTGGCAATATAGTAACAACCACTGTACTATTACCTTAAAGGGGTGCAATTTCAATAGCATCTGGGTAATAAATAATATCAAGACACCCATTACCATTAAATTTTATTTTATTTTTTTAAAGTATTTTATTATACCACCGTGAGATATACAAATAAAAAGATATACAATTAAAAAAGTTCATGTTTGGGTTTTGGTCATACAGTGTTCCAGCACCCATCCCTCCACCAGTGCCCATCTCCCACCACCAACATCCCTGGTTCCCTCCCCCTTCCCCAGCCCACCTCCATGGCAGGTTCTTTATTTCTTTCCCTTTCTCTCTCTTTCTCTTTTCCTTCCCTTCCAGACTATGGATTACAGAACATACATTAAAAGGTTGACATGTGTATCCTTTTGCCTCTATTTAATGCTCAGTTCTAGGTTGGCATTAGTACCCTCGACAATTATTAGCACCCTGTTCCATTTTCTGTCTTACCTAACCTCCTGACTCCCACACGTTTGTGATAATTTCCACCTTTGACAAGACCTCCTGATATATGTTTCACTTGACCTTGGATATTGGTATCATAATATGTACATATATATTTATGCCGCAAATAAATGCAGTCATTCTGTATCTGTCTCTCTCCTTTCTGGCTAATTTCACTCAACATAATCTTCTCCATGTCCATCCATTTGTAGGCAAATTTTATAACTTCATTTTTCCTAACACCTGCATAGTATTCCATTGTGTAGATGTACCAAAGCTTCTTTATCCAGTCATCGATTTTTTGGGCACTCTGGTTGCTTCCAGATTCTGGCTATTGTGAATAATGCTGCTATGAACATAAAAGTAGGGATGGTGTTTCCGCTGCGCGTATTTTTGGTTTCCCAGAGTAGATTCCCAGGAGTGGTATGGCTGGGTCAAATGGGAGTTCAATTTCTAGTCTTTGGAGGAAAGTCCATATTGTTTTCCAGAAAGGCTGTACCAGCCGGCATTCCCACCAACAATGGATGAGTGTCCCCTTTTCCCCACACCCACGCCAGCACTTGTTGTTCTTGCTCTTTTGAATATGTGCCAGTCTCTGTGGTGTAAAGTGGTATCTCATTGTTGTTTTGATTTGCATCTCTCTGATGATTAGTGATGATGAGCATTTTTTCATATGTTTTTTGGCCATTCTAATTTCTTCCTTGCTGAAGTTTCTGTTCATTTCTTCTCCCCCATTTTTTGATGGGGTTGTTTGTTTTCTTCTTGTAAAGTTCTACCAGTGCCTGATATATCCTGGATATTAACCCCTTATCAGATGGGTATTGGGTGAATATTCTTTCCCATTCTGTGGACTGCTTTTGTATCTTAGTCACTGTACCATTAAATTTTAGAATTGGAAAGGATGTCAGTAAATTTAAGAAGAAATCAAATCATTTTAAAAAATAAGACAAAGCTTGACATAACAACAATCAAGTGTATACTTTGTCTCTATCTCCATCTTAGCCACCTTTGCCGCAGATCCAGTACATTGTACAATAATCACAGTAAGGTCATAATTATTTATGAATATCGACAGACAGGGGCAGGCGCTACGCTCTCACTGCTCATGAGGTGCCTCGGAGAGATGGCAGGCCCAGCCCTGGCCCGCCACCCCAGCAGAGCCCCCTCACAACAAGCCAGACGACCCCCCACTCCATGAGGACCTCCATTTTCCACATCCGACTTCCCCCTCGTCAGAACTCCACCCAGAAGACCAGCCTACACAGCCCGGCTCACAAGCAGCCACGCGGTTCATCAATAAATGCTGGATTTTGAGATGACTACAGAGTAGCACCCGCCCGGCAGAGCCTGGCAAGCTACCCGGTCGTATTGATAGCCAGATACCAGTAACAATTATAGACCTCCACCCCAGACCTGAGGAGGTTTGAGGCTCTTTAGTCCTGAGCAAGCAGGGCCATGGACTCTACGCAGAGACAGGCAATGGAGATGACTGGGCCCGCCGGCACGTAGAGGGAGACATGTACGGATCTGGACTCAAATAAAAATATTAAGCTAGTGATATTTCATTTTTAAAAAGACCAACCAAGTTTTGACATTGTATATCATGAGCAATTTTAATTAAATACTCTAAAGTTTATTCTTTTCAGAAAAGATACAGACCATGGAGAAGATTGGCATATGGAAAGTGTTTGCATGAGATTGAAACCTGCCAGCAGTCCTCAATCATTACTCATAGTTAAATTTGATGAGTAACCAATGATCAGTTGTGTTTGATCTGCCCAAGAACATCCAGGAAACTTTTATACAAAAGGAGGTGCTTTTCCCATTGTTCTTCAGAGGCTAAAGGACTGTCAGTTGTAGTCTGAACTCCTTAGCTCAAGTGAAGGTAGGCAGACAGCTCTTAAAAGATAGAAATTGCTTTGTGGGGTAAAATGTATACTTTTTCTTTTTGGGTCACACCCAACAATGCTCAGGGCTTATTCCTGGCTCTGCACTCCTGGTGGTGCTTGGGGGACCATACGGGATGCCAGGGATCCAACCCAGGTGGGCTGTGTGCAAGACCAACGTCCTACCAGCTATACTATTGCTCCGGCCCCTAAAATGTATTTTCTCAAAGACTTTAAACTGGACATGTGAGACGATGCAAAGTTATATCCTGATGACTTATGTTTGACATAGTTGATCAAATTATCCAGAAAAATATTAGATATTAAAAATATTCAAATCTAGTTAAAATATTTGTTGAAGATTCATGGTGTTAGAAATAGTGGAAATTGGTACAATTTCTGAAAAACAATTAGACAATATACAGCATATTGATAAAAATTTTAATATGCTATAAAATTTTGATAACCACTATGAAAGATATGTATGAGGATATGAGAAGGTTCTCAGTGTACTGTTCTTGGAAATAGTCAATTTTTCATAACACTTCAAGAAATTATTATTATAATGAATCAAATTTCAATTTTCAGTGATTCATTTGAAGGAAATATAATAAATGTAAAGACTAATGAACAATCGCTATGGAGTTGTGAAAAATAGGAAATGATCTAACTTTCTAACAATAAGAGCAAAATTATAATAATACCCATACATTAGAGTGCAATGAAGTCATTAAAATCATATTTTGAAAGATTGTTCATAAAAGAAAATTTAGAAAAGTACATGTCAAATAAAAATATTGAGGAGTAGAGTTTGTGTTTTATAAATGCATGTGTGAAATTTGAAGACAAATAAAGTACACTAATCAAAGTGCTTTTGGTAATTATATTTCCTTCTATCTTTCTAAATTTTACTAATGAGCTTTAGAAACTTAAAAATTAAACCCCTTTACTTATTACACAAAGAATACATGCTAATTAAAAATCAAGTTTTCTAGAGAGAAAGAAGAAATATTTTAAACATCCATACTTTAAAAGAAGTATAACATTTAAAAATAGAACAAGCAAATCTGATTAAGTCACTTGATAATTCTGAAGAGAATGGTGAAATTCAATTAGCATTGAAGTCTAAAAGAGAAACTTTGCCCAAAACAATGTCCTCTAAGAAAGGGACAAAACAGAGTGACGAAAAAATACCACCAGGTTGGTGGGGCAGTGTGAAGGACAATTTGAATCTCAATTCTAACTTTTAACAGGGTGGTACAATTCCCTGATAATTAAAGGCAACCACATAACATATCAACCTATTTTATGTATTTATATATTACATAAATATAGGTGTACAATTTAAGTAGCAATGAAAAGAAGAGGTTTGAGAGATCAGAGAAGGGAAGCTGATTCTCTGGGCAGAAACTCTGGTGGCTAGGGTCAGGATCTAGAGAAGGCTTTGAAGGCTATGAAGCTATAAGTCTGGGGTCCAACGTGTCTCAGTATGACTTATTTTATTTTATGTGTTTATACAGCACTAGAAAATTATTAGCAGAGCCACCAATTAATTGGCTGGGGGGGTGGAGTAGGGGAAAACTATGTAGAGTTCCTTTAGATATCAATGTAGAGCTAAGGTTTTATTTATCCTCGCCTTACTTGTATGTCTATTTATCAATGTCCTGGTAAACAGGAGGTGACTTTCATTTCATACCATTGTATGAAATTTCAGTCATCATAATATCATCCATCTCAGTAATCAGAAAATCTATTATCATCTATTATCTACATATGTAATGGGTAGATCATAGATCCACGGACTGAGTGTTG
Source organism: Cryptotis parvus (assembly GCA_021461705.1). Lineage (NCBI taxonomy): Eukaryota > Metazoa > Chordata > Mammalia > Eulipotyphla > Soricidae > Cryptotis > Cryptotis parvus. Next base: position 16,936 of record JAJIBD010026625.1, read on the forward strand.
GGATTAAGAGTGAATGTTTTGGAGAATAGGTGTTATCTGTGTGAGGCTGTTGACAAGGCCAAAATAGAAAAATTGAAAAAAAAAAGATGAGTCCAGCTTGTGTTCAGAATTCACAAGTTCAGGAATCATTGTCCTAACCATTATTTTCTGGCTTCCCAACCATGTATATTTAATATGAGCAGACTCAGATAGAGCCAAGTGAAGCCCAGTGCAACTTATTCAAATTATACAATCATCCCTAAAGATAAGACTATGGTTGTGCCAGTTACTGTATATACATGACTAGAAACTTGACCAGCTATCACATGTGATATGATGAGCCCTCATCAGGATCAGTATTTGTCAACATTTTTTCTCCAGGTAACACACAAAGACGGAAAATTTCTCATACAGAACACTTCTCATAATACAAAGGTTAAGACAGAATGACAGATTTCTTTAAAGAAAAAAGATGGATTTTTCTAATGTCAATTATTCATTCTCAGATAAAGAAAAGAAATGTAAGGGCTGGAGCAATAGTACAGCAGATAGGGCATTTGCTTTGCCTACAGACAATTGGGGTTCAATTCCTGACAAGCCACATGGTGCCCACCAGGTGTCATCCCTAAATGCAGAGCCAGGAGTAAACACTGAGCACTGCTGGGTGTGCTAGTGTTCCACACCAGCGATAAAAAGAAAAAGTAGAGAAAAGAAAGCAGTGTTGCCAGAAATCCTTGACTGTATTTTGATTTATGGTTGTAAATAGTGTCAACTAACAAATTTTGACTGTCTTTTATGGGATTATCCTTGGGTAGCCATGCAGAAACTTGGAGTTAGACCATTGTTTCTGCATCTTATTTTTCTTTCCTAACTGTAATTGAATATCACTTTCAAAAGTTCTGCCTATAACGATATCCCAAGAGAATTTTTTTATTTAAACACCAGGATTTACAGATTTGTTTGCAGTTGTCACAAACATTCATTGTTCAACACCAGTCCCATCACCAGTGGTCCCCTACCACCACCAAATGCTACCAACCCCCACCCCCACCCCCACCCATTCCCTATCACCAAACCAGCTCTCGTAGCTGGCTTTAATAACAGAAGTTTTTGAAAGTTGCTGACTATGCAGCCTCCGTTCAAATGAGATTAGCTTGAACCGGCTGGAGTGGTTGAATTCCTAATGTCACACACAATTCTAGGAGTGACTTTGCTCTTTAATTTTTCTCAGAACTTAATTACAGTAATCACACTGGAAAATAGGTTTGCTGGTTTTAAATAGACCTGTTTACCTCGAAATTAAACCTGCAGGACAGAGGGAAATAGGAATGGTGACGAATGAATAAATACATTCATTAGCCAGTTACTAATACATTTACTACGTGTAGATACTGTTCTAGGCTGTAGAGATTTAGCAGTGAAGAAAGTTAAGATTGATCTCTACTTTAAAGAGGTTCTCATTCTAATGGGTAGAAACTGAAATTAGATAGGAAACAAAATCCGGAACATTGTGGTTCATTGCTCTCTTATTTAATTCACCATTTAGCTACTACACAACAAAATACCTAACGTATGCTTGACATTCTAAATGCTTTCACATAAGTAATCTCTAATTTTTATAATAGCAATACAAAAGCATTGTCTCCTTTTATTGGTACATAAATAATTATTTATTATAGCAGTCATTTGTTTTAAGAATAAAAGATAGGAATAAAATCAATATGCTCAATATAGGGAACTTATTAACTAAATTATAGCTATCCATAAAATAATTATATCATAGTTATTTTTTGCAACTATCATAAAGATCTCCATGAATTAAGATGAAAAGTTGCCCAAAGCATAGTGTTAAAGGCAGAATGCAGAATAGTGTTTAAAATCAGCTTTTTTTTTTTTTAAAAAGATTTGTAGGCACAGGGTTGTGTATAAAAAGTATATGAAAGAATACATTAATAATTTGTTAGTCATCACTTCTTAGGGAGGAGATTGGTGATTTAGGATAGGAGGAATAATTTTAATTATGTTTTGGGGAGGACTCAGGGCTTACTCCTTCCTGTGCTTTCAGTGATCATTCCTAGCAGGCTTGGTGGACCATATGGTGTGCTGGGCATTGAACCTGTGTCAACTATCTGCAAAGCAAACACCCTACTTGTTCGACTCTCTCTAGACATTAATTACTTTTTTAAGTTAAAACTCTTGTTAGGGGTATATTTTAGAAGAATTTTGTTTTGCTGTTTGGAAGCCTTAGAACTACAGTAGGTTTATTCAGTGTCCTGGAACTTTAATTCGTAAATTGCCAATTTAGGATTGAGGACAGGTAAATGTTATGCAAATAGAAAATATCTTAACTTGTATGAATCAAAGCTGTGGTGTCTAAGATAAACTGGATGAATAAGAAAAGGTGCTAATATTCAGTCTGAAGTTGCAGTGCTTGTGCAGTGCTTGGCACTGGGATATAATAGCTTCTGTTAGAAAGCATGTGATGTTATCTGAGAATATTAGGAGACTGCAATGCAGGTGATTTGCATGAAGTTAAACTAGTTTCTAGTGTTTGTAATATGGTATGTCCATCCTGGCTACATAAAGATGCAAGAGAAAATGTGGTTCAGACTATAACTCAGTCCTGTCTTATTCCCAGTAGGAAGGCATACCCCAAGTTTGCTGATTTGAAGGAAAATCCTTTTTTTTTACAAGCCTTGAATTCCTTTACTGCTGTTTATCAACATTCTGCTGACACCTTATTCCTTCACTGTCCTTAGCACCCCTCCTCACTTCTTTCTTTCCTTTTTCTTGTTAAAAGATCTATTTTTAAAAATCAGCTATTTCAAAATCTCATTTCATCTTATTTGTCATTTATTAATGAACCTGTTTTCTCACCAGTATTTTTTTATCCTCAAGATATATTTGAGGAAACTCTTTTTAAATCCCTGGGGCTATTATTACATCACTATTTCTTTTTATTGCCTTTCCTTTTTTTATAATCAGACTCAGATTTTAATCACTCTCTATATTAAATCCCCCTCCCCTTGCTTTTCTATTTCAAGTATATTTTTTCTTTTCTAAATCTAGCACTTGGGAAAATCTCTAGTGAGTCTAAGATGAATGCATTTTTGTTTTGGGAGATTTATCGGTTGAATGATAAATGATTACTGCTTACCTCTAGGTTGTTTAAGGACATCAGTTTTTTAGCTGATAAATTCCTATATTTTTATCCTTATGTTATACAGAGATGCAGCTTGATTTGTGCATACTTAATATTTTCCCATAATTTTAATTTGCAATTCTTTCATTGATTTTTAAAAATAGGCTTTTTGTGAATAAAGTTTATTAAACAATTTCATTTTAACATTTTTCTTATTGTGCCCAAATCGAAGGATCACTTTATAGTTCTTTTTCTACTCTAGGCTTAGTGGAGTTAGGACTGACAAACTCCCCCACCTCAGTGCACTTCCAGATGCCAGGCAGCCACACCCATATCCCACCTCTATGGTCACATAAGCTCACCTACTGGCCTTGTTCTGGAGACTCAAAAATAAATCTTGAGAGAGATCAACTAGTCTCAAAAACATCTTGGACACCCATTCCTGCCTGACAAACTACGGGGCAATCTTGGGAGGTGAGTGGGCCAGCTCCCACCCTAAAAAAGATCTGGCAGCCGTGCTTATGCCCCAAAGCCACCACCATACTTCCAGAAGGACTCCCTAGTTAAATATTCTGGATTTTCTGATTAACATTTCCAAATTTTACAGTTTGAGCTGCACAGGAAGAAGAGAGAAGCATGGAACGCCGCCGAGAGCATCAAAGACATAGTTAAAAGGACAAAGAACCTCTGGCTCTGGGCACATCTCTTCGAGTCCACCTTTCTCCCTGCATTAACATACACCTCAAAGACCTGGACCCTACAAAAGCAGGATGAGAATGCTATTCGGGTCTCCCAAAGAAGAATTGAAAGAGCTATGCTTGGAATATCATGCCTCACTCAAGTGAGAAAAGGGAATCCGCAGTTCCTTTATTGATGATCCAGAGTCAGGGAATGCTGTCTTGTTTGCCAAGGTGTCGAAAATCAGATGGGCTGAACATGTAATGTGACTTGGAGATGACCGCTGGACTAGAGCCATTACTGACTGGATAAAAGATCGCGTGGCAGACAACCTACAAGATGGTCAGACTTCTTCGTCAAGACCCTGAATGAACCATTTGAGGCTCTTCATATTCCTGAAGCAACCAGATGCCATTGGACTAGACTTACCCTGGCACATGATAGCACCAAGTGGAAACTTTACTGGCATCTGCTCCAGCAAATTGGCTAATAACAGAATGTCAAGTGATCAAGTGAAATTTTACAATACTGACATCCCAGTACTAGCATACCAGATTGGATGGAAAGAAACACAAGAAGCCAGCCAATATCGACTAGCAAAAACAGTAACACAAAAATTAACATGTAACAATAGCTTAGTTAAACCTCACACAAGAATTTAATGTCTTTATGGTAAGATACAATCATTTTCTTCTATGGAAATTTTTTTTTGTTCATTCCATGAGCCACTTAGTGGTAACAAGAAATATAGAATAAATTAGTGTAGGCCTGTTATGGGGGCAGGCTTGAAGGGTAGTTGGGAAAATGGAGGACAATGGTGGGATTGGTGTTGGAATGTTAAATGTAACAAATCATGAACAGCTTTGTAAACCACAGTGTTTAAATAAATTAGAGAAAATTAAATAAAGTTCTTTTGCTGAACTTCAATATTCACTTGGTACTATTGACTAGTAGACTTAAGAAAAGAAAATATCAATCGCTCTCTAAAGGACAGTGGAAAGAACATTAGGTTCAGAATCAGGAATCCACTATTAGTTTTTCTGTCCCACACTTCCATTATTTTAACATTGGATTCAGGTTTTGCCTATTCCTCTCCATCTATAATCAATAACCCTTGCTTCTTTTTAAATCCACAAATGTACTTACATTTGAGTTTTAATATTGCAGCACCAATCCTGCCACCTGTGTCAACTTTCCTCCACCAAAGTTTCCAGTTACTCCAATTTCCCCCTTCAGTCTGCCCTCTGGACAGGTACCTTTCTAAGTTCAGCAGTCATTCTCTGGTTCTTATCTGATACTGAGAAAACGGATAAGAAAAGTTGCAAAACACTCTGAATGCCTGTGAAAGAAAGGGTATTATGTAAATGTCTGGTATTATTGTGCTGGAATTTTTCCATTTTCCTGTTTGCAAAAGGATAAGATTAAGAATAATATATCTCTAATAATATATCTTGCAGAGCCTGGCTAGCTACCTGTATCGTATTTGATATGCCAAATACCAGTAACAATTTTAGACCTCATTCCCATGACCTGATGGAATGGTTTGAGGCTCTTTATGTCCCTGGAGCAAGCAGGTGCCCTTGGGCTCTACTAGCATGAGATAGGTCATATGGAGATGTTACTGGTGCCCGCTCGAGCCAATCGATGATGAACGGGAAGACAGTGATACAGTGATATCTCTTTTGACCTAAAGTCAGGAAGTTAGTTACCAAAATGGTAGACTGGTCTTAAGTGGTAGGTCCATAGCAGAGCTCCAAGATAGTAGATTTATCCCTTTAAATAAACAGTGGTTACTGTCATCATTATTATGTTATTTCTATTGAGAGAGTCATAATAATAAAGGAAATTAAGAGCAGGATTAGCTCTGGTTACTTTTGCTTTGAAGATGGAAGAGACATCAGGTTAGTGGGTCCTGGTGATAATTAAATGGTCTAAATAACTCAGTTCATGAATGAAGGTGGTGGGAAATGATGTTTCACAATGCAAATGAAATGTGTAAATGTTGACACTGTCTATAAGACATAAGGGAATATACAGCCACAGAAGCCCTAGAAGATATATGGCTATACTAGATATTCCTTGATGTAATGAAGTTAGCATTTCACATTGGGCAAGAACAATGTGAATATACTCTTACACAGGAAAACCCAGCCTCAAAATACCTCTTATTTCTTGAATCCCACAGTCTGAAATCTCCACCAAGCGACCTATACTACTGGGTTACATTTGTAGACAACTATTTCCTTTAGAGGTCCTGAGTAAGACTATGTGCTTGCGTTTAATGTAAATAGCAACTAACTTGAAATAATGCAAAGATTGATTCTCAAATCTTCATAGAAAAATGACTTTTGGATAGAAAGTGGATCAGAAAGTGTCCATAAACTCAAGTGACTTGTGCATTTAGCATAAATACTTAAGTGTAATAGAATCCAAACACAGTTTTTGCTCAGCTACTTGTGATGCTGGATAAATTAACATCTGCTTCATTATCTATTTTAGGTCCAATGAAATGATGAAATCAAACATATGTCCTCTGTTTGGGGTATATGTAAACGAAACATGGCCTCCAGTTTGAGATCCCTAAGTTAGATAGGGGGAGAATAGTGAGGCATTGCATATGAGGCATTGCATACGGCCCAGGTATGCTGATCCAGAGACAGACATGGGGCAGAGCTGCTACTGGCTCTCCCTGTGCCCCGCCGCTCAAGAAGGCGCCCGGGAGGGATGGCAGGTTCTAGCCCTGGCCTGCCACCCCAGCAGAGCCTCACAAAAAGCCAGATGACCCCACACTCCATGAGGACCTCCATTTTCCACACCTGGACTTCCCCCTCGTCAGAACTCCACCCAGCAGACCAGCCTATCACAGCCTGGCTCATCGAGATCCACCCTGCTGCAGTCTTTTTTAATCCGGCCCAGGTATGCTAATCCAGAGACAGACCTGGGGCAGAGCTGCTACTGGCTCTCCCTGTGCCCAGCTGCTCACGAGGCGCCCGGAAGGGATGGCAGGTTCTAGCCCTGGCCCGCCACCCCAGCAGAGCCTCACAACAAGCCAGATGACCCCCCCACCCCATGAGGGCCTCCATTTTCCACACCGGACTTCCCCCTCATCAGAACTCCACCCAGCAGACCAGCCTATCACAGCCCGGCTCGCGAGGCCACTTGTGGCCAGCCGGTTCATCAATAAATGCTGGATTTTGAGATGACTACAAGAGTATGCTACCCGCACGGCAGAGCCTGGCAAGCTACCCGTGTCGTATTTGATATGCCAGATATCAGTAACAATTATACACCTCATTCCCATGACCTGATGGAATGGTTTGAGGCTCTTTATGTTCCTGGAGCAAGCAGGTGCCCTTGGGCTCTACTTGCATGAGACAGGACATATGGAGATGTTACTGGTGCCCGCTAGAGCAAATTGATGATGAAGGGAAGACAGTGATACAGGCAGTGCATATGGACTGAAATAATATTTTTAAAAAGTCACTAATACCCATATATTAGCTAAGAACACTGGCATTGATCTACATTTTATCACAGGGACTGACAATATTTCCCAAGCAAAGATGTATGAAATGACTTCTGTGAAGAGATGAAACTGGTAGGGCAGGATATGGTAGCCTTGAGTGAGGAAAGGACAGCTTAATGATTCAAGGTTTCATAAATATTTCCCATAAATAGTCACTATTTCTGGTAACATGTTCTTCATTAAAATGCAGTCATATCTTGGTCCAGGGTGATGGTACAGCAGATAGGGCACTTGTTTTACATGCAGACAACCAGGTTGATCCCAGGACCTCATAAGGTACTCAAACCTGGCCAGGAGTGATTTCTGAGCGCAGATACAGGAATAAGCCCTGCACACTGGTGGCTGTAGCCCCCCAACCCCAATAACAACAATTGCAGCCCTCTTAGAAAATTTTGTCAGATTATCTATTATATCCTAGTTGAGAATAATTCCAAATATCCTCTCCCAAAAGGATAAAAATTATGTGTTAATGGTGGAGGGGATGGTGGGACATTTAATGCCTGAGGTTTGGGTGGAAGAGTTTGTAGGTAGGTGTAGGTGTGAACTATCTGGCAGGCCTAAGGAAGCCTGCAGGTATGGGGGTGGGTACTGCAGGAGAGGGGAGGTGTCAAGCTTTGCCTACTGTGCAAGTTTTGCCTAGGGCAGTTAATTGCTTGTGCCCAGAAAATTGCTTCTGGAAGCCTTGGGCAATATGCAGTCAGTGTTCCCTGATGCCTAGTTTATCAGGTTAAGTTGAAATTTGGTAGAGAGGAGAGGAAAGGAATGATGAGCTGAAAAAATTCCTGAGTTGGAGGAAAAACTCAAAGGTCACCAACTTTTTTAACAAAGTATCACTAATAACAAAAGAGGGAATTTAATCCTCTAGGTATCAGATTTTGACCCAAAGTAAACTACCATAAGTGGAAATATCCTTGAAATTTCTTATTTTAAAAACTTCACTTAAGTCTTGCTGAGCTGAAATTCAGTCCCCAGTAACCACCAGGTCTCCCAAGCACTTCCAGGAGAGACCCTCAACATTGAGCTCAAAGTAGCCCCTGGTTCCATTATGTGTTGGTCCAAAACAAACAAAAAAAGAAACAAATGTCTTCATATAAATCTTGTATTTGATTCAATACTAAAATATCTACATTTGAGGTCTGGGAAATTGGCTCAAAGGGCCAAAAACATATTTTGAATGAAGAAGAACCCAGTTGGGTCGCGGCACCTTGTTTCACTGGGAAGAACTTCTGAGAACCAGGCCAGTAGAAGCCCCATGAGATATTATCCCCAAATAAGCAAAAATATTCATGTTTACCTAAATATAAAATATTAATAAATTATTATACCCTATTCACAAATCTCAAAATGAAACTATTGGGCCGTACCCTGACATGTTTAATAACCTGGCCATGACATATAGCCACACAACTGATATAGTGAAGACCAGGGATAGAGCAAGAAATCAAACCTCCTGACCACTCTGCTACATCTTAGATTGAGTTACTAGAGAGAAATCCAGCATAATTCCCCCCATTCCTCCCTATTCTCTTCTCAGGCATGTTGAACAAACAAGTTAATATCAGAATTAGAAGGGATAAAGAAAGAACCATATTTAGATGTATGCATTTGGAAAATGTACATGATTGTAAATTCTAGAGTAAACATGACATGATTTTCTTCTTTTTTGTCTTTCCAGGGGTTTTAACCAAGGCCTTACACTTACAAATGGCCTACTTCTGAGTTATATCTTTGACTTTTATTCTTTTTGTTTGATTTTGTTTGTCGGGGCACCCCATTTGTGCTTAGGGCTTACTCCTGGATTTTAACTCAGGGTCATTCCTGGTGACTTTGAGGATTATATGTGATTAGACCCAGGTTGGCAGCCTGCAAGGAAAGTACCCTAATATAAAAAATGCAAAAACACCAAAACAGTATGAGACTAATATACAAAGACAGTTGAAACCAGTCAGGAGGACTGGTCCATGATTAGAAATGGGCCAGGACGACTGGTTTATGGTTAGAAGTTTGTCATAAGTTGGTAGGAGATAGGTAGGACAGAGAAGGGGCCACTTTGACAATGATAGTTGGAAATGATCACTCTGGACAAGAACTGGGTGCTGAAAGGAGGTAAAGTGATATACATGATAATATTTCAGCATCTTTATTACAAATCATAATGCCCAAAAGGAGAGAGTGAGAGCAAAAATGTGAGAATGAGAGAAAGAGCAAGCAACCAAGACAGAGAGGAGGAAGAGAAAGAAGAGGAGGAGGAGGAGGAGGAGGATAAGAAGAAGAAGAAGAAGAAGAAGAAGAAGAAGAAGAAGAAGAAGAAGAAGAAGAAGAAGAAGAAGAGGAAGAAGAGGAAGAGGCATAGTAGTAGAGGAGGAATAGAAGAAAAGGAGGAGGATAGAGGGAGGAGGGAGGAAGAAGAAAATAAGATATAAGAAAGAAGGAAGAATAAGAGAAAGAGGAGGAGGAAGTAGGAGAAGGAGAAGAAGGAAGGAGGATAGGGAAGAAGATGAGGAAAAAGGAAAAAGGAAGAAGTGAGGAAGATAGATAGGAGGGGAGGAGAGGGAAGAGGAGGAGAAGAGGGAGGAGTAGGGGAAGATGGAAGAAGGAAGAAAAGGAGAAGAAGGAGAAAAAGAAGAAAAGAAATACTGTCATACAGGGGCAGGATGGAGGGTGAGCAGTGGCAGTAGGGAAACTGGGAACACGGTGGTGGGTAATATACACTGGTGAAGGGATGGGCATTAGAACATTGTATGTCTGAAACCAAATCATGAATAACTTTGTAACTGTGTATCAGGATACACAGTTATTCAACAAAAAATAATTAAAAATTTTTAAAGGCAAGTGCCCTACCCACTAAACTATCACTTCGGCCCTGGCCTATATTGAACTAAGGAATGGATGATGGGGTCTGAACACCACAGAGGAAGAAGAGATTTCACATGATAAGGAGCAGATGACTCATGATCAAAGCTGATACCCTAGATGTTTGCTCTGCCATAACTTGGGTTTCACGTTGAAAAATAAAAATGTTATTTCCGGGATAATCTTATTTTAGGTTGACACTTTCCCTGGAAGCCTGCAACATGATTGTGATTTACTTTAGCTCCAAAGGCCAGATAAAGCATTTTAGAAAAACCCTGCTCTGAGCATTTGGGGGAGGCATTTCCTTCAAGGTAATAATAGGACTAGATGGTAAAGATAGCAACAGGGAGGGTACTAATAAAGGAAACGAGAGGGAGCTCATTTTATACTTTTTATTCCTAGGATTGATTCTGATATAAAGAATACAGAAAATAAATATGCATATATAAGATATATAAATATATAGGAAAAATACATAAACTATGTTTATGTATTCCTATTATCTGTGGGAATACATAAACGGTCTGTATATATATTCCTATATATATAGGAAGAATACATAAACAGGGACATAAAAATATCCCTGTTCCATCTAATAGAGAAGAGCTCTTCCTCCAGAGTGGTTCATGGAGTCTTCTTTGTGGGTGTTTTACTCATCACTTGTGGATGTTCTACTCACTCAAGATCCAACCCTACCAGTGAAATCAATTTCTCTCACAACCACATCAACAAACCACCACATCTCTTAGTGCTTAAAAGATGGTGTCCCCCAAAGGAAGGCACAGTCTCTGCTTCCACCTCCTCTACCTCCACCACCAGTGCAGTAGGAAAAGGCAAAGGCAAAGGTGGCACCAGAGATTCGGCTGTGAAGCATGTGCAAATAGACAATTGGTGGTATTGAAGATAACCAAACATTATCAAGAAGAAGGAAAAGGACGGAGGCGAATCAAGGTGTGCTTTTGGGCCTTGTAGAAGATTGCTTTGAAATTACCAATTGTTTTCCATTCCTTCAGCACACAGAAGAAGATGCTGATTTTGATGAAGATACACGAGGCAGAGCTACTACCGATCGGCTACTACCAATCTCAGAGCTACTACCAGCTCTCCCTGTGCTCAGCTGATCATGAGACACCCGGGAGGGTACCAGGTTCTAGCCCTGGCCTGCCATCACAATAGAACCTCGCAAGAAGCCAGAGGAACCCCCACATCATGAGAGCAGTTATTTTTCAACATCTGGTCTCCACAGCATGTCAGAGCTCCACACAAGAGAAAAGCCAATCTCAAGCCCTGCTTGTCAGAGTCCCATCCTACAGTGAATCCTATTTCAAGCCCAGGTATGCCTGATCCAGAGACTCATATACACAGGGCAGAGCTGCTACTGGCTTTCCCTGTGCTCAGCTGATCATGAGGTGCCTAGGAGGGAAGGCGGGTTCTAGCCCTGGCCAGCCATCCCAACAGAGCCTCCCAAGAAGCCAGAAGAATCCCCACACCATGAGGGCAGTCATTTTCAACATCTGGACACCACACCTTGTCAGTGCTCCACCCAAGAGAAAAGCCAATCTTTCCCCATTGTGATTCATCAGTAAATGCACGAGATGAGAGCCTACTAATGAGAGTATACCACCTGCACAGCAGAGCCTGGTAAGCTACCCGTGTCATATTTGATGCCAAAAACCAGTAAAAATTATAGACTTCATTCCCATGACCTGAAGGAATGGTTTGAGGCTCTTTGTGTTTCTGGAGTGAGCAGATGCTCTTGGGCTACACTAACATGCAACAGGATTTATGGAGATATTCTGGTGGCTGCTCAAGCAAATTGATGAACAGTGGGAAGACAAGTGATACAAGAGATACATAAACTATATGAAGCAAATATAATATTATTCAAGCATTCGTTAAGTAGTCTGCACCCTTGCTTGCATTGGACACATATTTGTTAACTCACTTAATTTTCATAGCAGTGGTGGAACAAGTTTTCACCATTGTGTATATATAATTAACAAGTCCCAAGAATAGACCATATTGCCTTGATTCCATAGACATTTGTTAAATGACTTCTTTATGCTAGATACTTTAGGGATATAAGTAAAGAGCTATTTTTCTTCTTGTTCTCAGTTTATAGCCTCAAATGGAACTCTTAATTAACTGGTTGTTTTAGTTTTCTGTTTAATGTCCCGATCCAATAAGACAGTAGGGTGGGGTTGGAGGTCACTGATAGTCATGTGGAAAATATTCTGTGTTTATAAAATCTTGGCTCTCTCTGTGCCCAGCCACTCGCTCATGAGGCGCCTGGGAGGGATGGCAGTTTCTAGCCCTGGCCCACCACCTCAGCAGAGCCTCACAACAAGCCAGATGACCCCCCAACTCCATGAGGACCTCCATTTTCCACATCCGGACTTCCCCCTCGTCAGAACTCCGTCCAGCAGACCAGCCTATCACAGCCCAGCTCATCGAGGTCCACCCTGCTACAGTCTTTTTTTAATCCGGCCCAGGTATGCTGATCCAGAGACAGACCTGGGGCAGAGCTGCTACTGGCTCTCACTGTGCCCAGCCACTCGCTCATGAGGTGCCCGGGAGGGATGGCAGGTTCTAACCCTGGCCCGCCACCCCAGCAGATCCTCACAAAAAGCCAGATGACCCGCCCACTCCATGAGGACCTCCATTTTTCACATCCGGACTTCCACCTCATCAGAACTCCACCCAGCAGACCAGCTTATCGCAGCCCGGCTTGCGCGTCCGGATTGATAAATAAATGCTGGATTTTGAGATGACTATAAGAGTATGCTACGCATGGTAAAGCCTGGCAAGCTACCTGTGTCATATTTGATATGCCAGATACCAGTAACAATTATAGACCTCATTCCCATGACCTGATGGAATAGTTTGAGGCTCTTTATGTTCCTGGAGTAAGCAGGTGTCCTTGGGCTTTACTTGCATTAAACAGGTCATATGGAGATGTTACTGGTGCCCGCTCGAGCAAATCGATGATGAACGGGAAGACAGTGATACAGTGATAAAATCTTTTACAATCAAGTGAGGTGTCAATTTCACTTAATGGCCAAACCCCATTTTTTCATTTGTAACTTCACATGGCAAATAGAATTTTACAAAAATATCCTAATATATTTATAGATTCAGCAAAACCTAACCAAAATTTTAAAACTTGATGCTAGCAATATTTTCTTCAAAAGTTTACTTCCAAACTATATGTAAGGAGAATACTAAACATATTCCTATAGCTCTTATGCAAACATTTGTCTTAAGAATTGGTGAGCAATTTTAAGCAGGAAGAAAGTTAATATTTAGCTATATAAAGGATGAATGACTAGGGCATTATTTTCTAGTTAATGCAGAGTCAAACTTTTCTGTTTTTTCTTTTGGGGGAGGGCACTACACCCGGCAGTGGTTCTTCACTCAAGCATCACTTCTGGAAATGCTCAGGGGTTCTTCTGTGGTGTTGGGAGTGGACCTGGGTCAATTGCATACAAGGCAAGCACTCTACCTCTTGTACACTCACGCTATGGTCTCTGGATAAAGTTTTGATTATGTCTCTTTTGGGGGGATTTCAAAAACTTTATTTTTATTATTTACAGTGTATCTTAAAACAGATGTATAGAGGCCGGGCGATAGCATAGAGGGTAGGGCATTTGCCTTGCATGTGGCTGACCCGGGTTCGATCCCCCGCATCCCATATGGTACCTCGAGCAATGCCAGGAGTAACTCCTGAGTGCAGAGCCAGGAATAAACCCTGAGCATTGCCAGGTGTGAGCCCCCAAAATACAGACTATATATTGTAATTTATGAATTAGTGTTTATTCTTTATCACCATGTTATAATGAGAATAAACATGTTTGTGAAATAAGGATAGCTTGGAAGTGATTTCCCCAAAAGGTGTGCTCATCACTACAATTTTAATTTTTGACTTTTTGGCACTTTGTTAATATCTATAGTATTCCATGCACATAAACATATAGCATTAAATTAGTGAAGACTATATTCTTATATTATTGATGATAAAAGACATTCCAAGTGGTAAAAATGAAAGCTTTATGCTGTATGTATTTTACTATAATTAAAAAAAACTATAACAGGGATTACAATGTTACCGATAGGTTAATATCACTGTATCACTGTCTTCCCATTGTTTATCGGTTCACTCAAGCGGGCACCAGTAACATCTCCATGCATCCTGTAGCAAGTGAGTGTAGCCCAAGGGTATCTGCTTGCTCCAGGGACAGGAAGAGCCTCGAACCATTCTTCAGGTCATGAAATTTAGGTACATAGTTGTTACTGGTTTTTGGTATATCAAATAAAACACTGGCAGCTTGCCAGGCTCTGCCATGTAGGTGGTATACTCTCAGTAGAAGGCTCCTATCTCGAGCATTTACTGATGAAACTTAAACTCATGAGATCAGATTTTCTCTTGGGTGGAGCTGTGAGGAACTGTGGAGTCTGGATGTTGAGAATGACTGAACTCATGATGTGTGGGTTGCTCTGGCTTCTTGCTAGGCTTACTGGGATGATGGGTATCAGTTAGAACTTGCCTAGACCTGTATACAGTGTATAAACGTGAAAGATCCTGGGAAAGACCTGATCCTAAAATCAGTACTAACTAAGAATGTCGCATGGCCGCAGAGTGGCCACGTGCTTACAGAGCAGTGCATCTGGCGTTGGTCTCTCTTCCGGGGTAGTTGACATGGAGGTGGAGGAGCAGAGGAACCCAAATCTCTGCTCCAAGTCCAGCCAGCATGGCCCCTCCCTGCACATGTGAGCGAACCCTTGGAGCAATTGCAAAAATACTATTTTGATGTCATAGTTACATATGAAGCAATATTTGGTTAGTGTTAAAATAACACAAGGAATTAATTATTCTACAATCTGAACAAGAACTAAACTCATGAGAATATTTGCATAGGAATAAGTAAAATCTGATTCATTATCCCATAAAGAATATTGGAATTCACTGTTGTGTTTTTACTACGTAGTATAGTATGTTCTCAACAAATATTTGCTGAATAAATAGAGATTATTTTATTTTAGGGGTTGTTTCTGGGTCACTTAAGATATTTATTTTCTAGAGTAACCTAACATTTAAACTTAATGTTTATCTGAGTAACTAACATATTTAAAGCAAACACACAAAACACTATTGTATGTAACAAATATATTGAGTAAAAGTAATTATTTAGTGGGCTGAAGAAATAATACAACAAGCTGGTAAGCTACTTGCTTTGTTAATGAAAAGCACTGATTTTGTCCCAGGACGCTTTCATTATGTTCCCTGCATATAGTCCCCAGAGCACTTCTAGGCATGATCCCTGTGCATACAGTCTGGATATAAGGACATTGTGTAGATCCAAAACCAAAATCACTTGTCACTTGTATCACTTGTCTTCCTGCTGATCTTCAATTTGCTCGAGCAGGCGCCAGTAATGTCTCCATTCGTTGAGAATAAGGTCCATTATTTTTACTGTTTTTGGCATATTGAATACACCATGGGTAGCTTGCCAGGCTCTGCCGTGGCTCTGGGTTCATAAAAAAGAAATACTTTTATAAAACAAAAAATAATTAAAATCTTATAAAACGTTATAGATTACTCTCCAAAACCAAAATAATGATTATAATAATAATAATTCTCTAAAAAACTTTTTAGAAGGATGACTTGAAAAATCCTGTTTATATGTACCTTATGATTTCACATTAGGGCAAGCCATACAAAATTAATATTTTTATAGGTAAAAAGTCATAATCTTATATAGTTTGATAATGCTTTGTAAATTATTGGTTAGCTTATGCCTATAGTTTCAAGTGATAAAACTTTGAAGCTTGTGAAAAATGCATTTTAGTGTTTATTTAAAAGGGCTCTCTATGACTGGCAGATATCCAAAAGAGAAAGAACAGCAAGTGCTGGCATGGATGTGGGGAAAAGGGGACCCTAATCTATTGTTGGTGGGAATGTCGGCTGGTATAGCCTTTTTGGAATACAATGTAGATAATATCCTCCAAAGTCTAGAAACTGAGCTCCCATTTGACCCAGCTATACTACTCCTGGGAATATACCCTGGGAAGCTAAAACACACAACAGAAACTCCATCTGTACTTTTATTTTCATAGCAGTACTATTCACAATAGCCAGAATCTGGAAACAACCAGAATGTCCAAGAATTGATGACTGAATTAAGAAATCTTGGTACATCTTCACAATGGAATAATATGCAGCAGTTAGGAAAAATTAAGTTATGAAATTTGGCTATAAAAGATGACATGGATCATGCTGAGTGAAATTAGCCAGAAGGAAAAAGACAGATATAGAATGGCTGCATTTGTTTGCAGGATATAAAAGATAGCATGATACCAATATCCAAGACCAGGCAAAACATGGATCAGGAGGTCTTGTCAGTAGGTAGAACCTACTGCAAATTGTGGGAGTCAGATATTAGGCAATACAGAGAAAGGAACAGTGTTCTAATAATTATTGTAAATGATAATACCAGTATAGAACTAAGCATTGAAAGTAGGTAAAAGGATATACAAGATAACTTCTAACTGTATGTATTGCAAGAAACAGTGTAAAAGAAGAGAGAGAGAGAGAGAAGTAAAATTTGGCTGCCATAGATGGGTGAGGGGGAAAATCATGGGATATTGGTGGAGGGAAATGGGCAGTGGTGGAGGGATGGGTGCTGGAACGCTGTATGACTGAAACCCAAATATGAACACTTTTGTAACTGGATATCTCATGGTGGTATAATAAAAATAAAAAAAAATAAAAAGGTGAAGCAGGAAAAAAAATGGCTCTCTATGTCCAAATGCCGGATAGTGAAATTAGTACGAATGCCGTGATTCCTTTTTTAAAATATATGTAGCTGACAACTTTACTACTAATTTTTATTACTTATCTCAAAATTTCTACCACAGACAATAGAATGATATGATATAATGTCCTTAAATATTGATTACCTTAACATATAGCAGTTCTTTCTCCTGAAGTTAAATAAAAACTCAGTTTGTGTGTATGGTGGGGGAGGGAATTTTGCCACACCAGTGATGCCCACAGCCTATTCCTGGCTCTATGCTAAGGGGATACTGCTGGGAGGGCTCAGAGAGAACCATGTGCAATGTCAGAGATTAAAACCAAAGACATTTGTGCGCCAGGCAAGCACCTTGACCCTTATACTCTATGTCTCTAGAAAAGGGACACTCATCCATTGTTGGTGGGAATGCCGGCTGGTACAGCCTTTCTGGAAAACAATATGGACTTTCCTCCAAAGACTAGAAATTGAACTCCCATTTGACCCAGCCATACCACTCCTGGGAATCTACTCTGGGAAACCAAAAATACGCAGCGGAAACACCATCCCTACTTTTATGTTCATAGCAGCATTATTCACAATAGCCAGAATCTGGAAGCAACCAGAGTGCCCGAAAATCGATGACTGGATAAAGAAGCTTTGGTACATCTACACAATGGAATACTATGCAGCTGTTAGGAAAAATGAAGTCATAAAATTTGCCTATAAATGGATGGACATGGAGAAGATTATGTTGAGCGAAATTAGCCAGAAGGAGAGAGACAGATACAGAATGACTGCATTTATTTGCATGGCATAAATATATATGTACATATTATGATACCAATATCCAAGGTCAAGTGAAACATATATCAGGAGGTCTTGTCAAAGGTGGAAATTATCACAAACGTGTGGGAGTCAGAGGTTAGGTAAGACAGAAAATGGAACAGGGTGCTAATAATTGTCGAGGGTACTAATGCCAACCTAGAACTGAGCATTAAATAGAGGCAAAAGGATACACATGACAACCTTTTAATGTATGTTCTGTAATCCATAGTCTGGAAGGGAAGGAAAAGAGAAAGAGAGAGAAAGGGAAAGAAATAAAGAACCTGCCATGGAAGTGGGCTGGGGAAGGGGGAGGGAACCGGGGACGTTGGTGGTGTGGTGGGAGATGGGCACTGGTGGAGGGATGGGTGCTGGAACACTGTATGACCAAAACCCAAACATGAACTTTTTAATTGTATATCTTTTTATTTGTATATCTCACGGTGGTATAATAAAATACTTAAAAAAAAGCCATAGAACTAATGATGATTATGGTCAAAAAGAAGCTGAAATAATGTATTTTACAGTAAAAAGTACAGTAGTAAAATGGTTCATTTTGTTTTTTTAAATACAACCAATGATGATTAAGGCAGATAGATTAATTTTGATTTTATACTATTTGAACAATTTTAAAATCTTTAAATGCCACAATCTTTTAAATGACTTAAGTCAGGCCTAGGACAATTGTCCCAGAGTCACAACATAGACAAACTCTAAATACAGATATAATTCTTTTCCTCTGTTATTCTCCGTGGCATTTTTAACTTGTGGACAGTCGCATAAGAAGATCCCAGGGGAGAAATTTTCAAAACTGAGATGTATAGATAAAGGGAGAGAATTAGAAAGGTGGGCACTTCTAGTAACCAGCAAGCCCTCTTTCTTTTAGCCTTAGCTGAGCAAGAGAGTGACTGAGCTAAGTTTATATAAGAATAGCTGCTTATCCGAACTTGCTAGTAGATCATTCCAATGTCAGACACATGACTGTGTTATGCACTACATTTTGGTAACTGTAAAATCTTCCAGGCATGTTCTATTTATATTATTAAGGCATTAGAAAAAAAATACTTCAATACTGTTTCAAAGAGATATACAAATGACCAAAAGGTATTTAAAAAGTTTTTCTTGTCTTGAGAATTAAAAAAAAATTCTCAGTCACTTGTCATTAGGGAAATGCAAATTAAAACAAAAATGAAACATCATCTTGCACCATTGAGAGTAGCACACATCATAAAGAAAAACAATGTTGTTGTGGACTTGGAAAAAAAGACCACCATTTACTGTTGGGAATATCAACTGGTGTAGCTTTTTTATTTTCAGCAATATAGACACTTCTCAAAAACTAGGAATTGAACTTCCATATGACACAGCAATTCCATCTCTTGGAATAATAAGGGCCCCAAAAATATTCAGAAAAAAACACTTGCATGCCTATGTTACTGTACAGTAGCAAAAATCTGGAAAGAACTCAAGTGTCCAATAACTGGGTAATGACATGCACTACTCAGCTATAAGGAAAGATGAAGTCATGCATTTTGCTGCTATCTGGATGAATCTGGAGAGTATTACATTGATGGATGTTAGAAGAAAAACAGACACAGAATAATCTCTCATACATGGAATATAAAAATAAAGTAGGGAATTACAAATGCCCAAAGGCAATAGAAACTAAGAACCTGTCTTCAGTAGGAAGTTTATTACAAGGAGGAGGGGAAGGGAGGATAGTTTGAGGGAGACGCTGGGAAATGATAGAGGGAAGCAGACACTGGTGGAGGGTATAGAGCTGAAATGTTTTATTCAGGAAAGCCTACCATGAACAATGTTGTAAACCACACACACATACACACAATAAACAAACAAACAAATAAATATATATGTATATATATATATATATACATATATATATTCAGTGATGCACAGGGGTTGTTCCTTGCTCTGTACTCAGGAAATTATCCTGGTGGGGCTCAGGAGATCATATGGGATGGAATGATGTCAGGGATCAAACCTGGCTGGGCCGTGTGCAAGGCAGGCACCCTACCTGTGTTTTATTAGTCCAGTCCCACCATTGTTGTTTAAATACATTATAAATATCCTAAAAAAATATGTTGTACATTGGCTCTCAATATCGATGTAACCAGTCTTCTATTATTGTTTAGTAAGTTTTGTCTGATAAATAAATGCTAGAGTTTTGAGGTGACTACAAGAGTATTCCAACTGCACGGCAGAGCCTGGCAAGCTACCCATGTCGTATTTGACATGCCAAATACCAGTAACAATTATAGACCTCATTCCCATGACTTGATGGAATGGTTTGAGGCTCTTTATGTTCCTGGAGAAGGCAGATGCCCTTGGGCTATCTCGCATGTGACAGGACATATTGAGATGTTACTGGTGCCTGCTCGAAGTAAATCGATGATCTACTGGAAGTCAAGTGATCAAGTGAAGTTTTGTCTGAATTCATTTATTCATTATTATTGAAATTTAAGCTCAATCTGAGCATATATTCTTAACTCTTTTGACAATAAATTTATCAGATTCTAAGAATAGAAATATAGGTTTGACAAGAAAGTTTATAAATAATTTTCTCTAGAAAACATGTAGCTTGCAAAAACAGAGATAAGAGGCAGTAGGCTTGTCTTTTATTATTATTTACTTATTTATTTTGTCTTTTGGGCCAGCTTGGCCAGGGTCAGATCTATGCCTGACTAAGTATTAAGTATTACTCAGTATCCCTGGTGTACTCAGGGTGGGGGTACCATATATGGTGCTGGGGACTGGAACCCATGTTGGCTGCAGCAGTGTAAGCACTCTGACTGCTGTATATTTGTTCCGACTATAGTCTCTTTTATACTGGGAGAACTTATGAATGAATATTGTCTAGACAGTTAAAAATATGTAACAAAAAATCTCATACCTCATATTTAGATAGTTATTTCAGACTATGGCCAAAAGTAGCAGGGTGAGACTGGATAGATAGCATAGGAGGTAAGGAATTTGCCTTTCAAGTGACTGCTTCTTGCTATCCCTGGTCTCCTGACTCCTGCCATGGGATTATCCTGTGCATAGAACCACCCTGCCGTGCTCAATAATCCATAAGCATGGCTGGGTGTGGCACAAAACCTAAACAAATGAAAAAAACACAACAATTTCTGCAGGGAGGGTAAAGAAATCTGAAAATAGTTAATACATTTAAAGATTTTTTTTATGTGCCAGGCAGTGTTTTATGCATTTTCTCTGTGTTGTCTCACTTTATTCCTAACACAACTTTAAGATCTGGGTAAAGAAGAGAGGCAAATGAGATTAAATAACTTCCCAGGGTCCTCCAGCTAGCACATGGTATTTTGAACTTTAAGTTACTGGGCATTGTTGCAGTCCCCACCACCCAAACCGCATGCTGCTTCAGCAGACAAAATAGGAAACCCCTGAACAAGTCAGGTATGGTATAGCACATCCCTTAGTTTTCTAAAACTCATTTCTTTCTTCCACAAAAAATATTCACTTGATGTCAGATTCTCTCTTACTAATATGTATACTCACTTTTTATTTTTTTTTAATTTTTTTATTATACCACCGTGAAACATACAATTACAAAGGTGTTCATAATTGGTTCTTGGTAATACAGTATTCCAGCACCCATCCCTCCACCAGTGCCCCATTTCCACCACCAATGTACCCCTCCCCCTCCTGCCCCCAGGCCGCCTTAATAGCAGGTACCCCAGTTTCCTCTCTTTCTCTCTCTATCTCTCTCTCTGTCTCTGCATCTCTCTCCCTCTTATTTTACACATTGTGGCTAGCCCTGCAGATATTTAGAGTTTATCACTTAAGTCTCTTTGTGTATATTCAGTGGTGAGTTTTAATCTGCCATTACCATTTCCCCATATTTAGTAAAACACTGGTATCTATTTATATCCTATTAATGAATGCAGTCATTCTATATCTGTCCTTTTCCTTCTGACTAATTTCACTCAGCATGATAGTCTCCATGTCCATCCATTTGCAGGTAAATTTCATAATTTCATCTTTTCTGACAGCTGCATAGTATTCCATAGTGTAGATGAACCACAGTTTCTTTAGCCAGTCCTCTGTTCTCGGGCATTTAGGTTGTTTCCAGATTCTAGCTATAGTGAATAGCGCAGAGATGAATAAAGAAGTACAGATAGTGTTTCTGCTATGTGTTTTCCCGGTCTCGGGTATATTCCCAGGAGTGCTATTGCTGGATCAAATGGGAGCTCAATATCTAGTTTTCGGAGGAATGCCCATATTGTTTTCCCAAAAGGACTGGACCAGTTGGCACTCCCACCAACAGTGGATCAGAGTCCCTTTTTCCCCACATCCACACCAGCACTGGTTGTTCTTGCTGTTTTGGATGTGTGCCAGTCTCTGTGGTGTGAGATGGTACCTCATTGTTGTTTTGATTTGCATCTCCCTGATGATTAAAGATGAAGAACGCTTTTCATATGCCTTTTGACCATTCGAATTTCTTCTTTTTTGGAAGCTTCTGTTCATTTCTTCTCCCCCATTTTTTGATGGGGTTGGCTGTTTTCTTCTTGTGGAGTGCTACCAGTGCCTGATATATCCTGGATATTAACCCCTTGTCAGATGGGTATTGGGTGAATATCCTTTCCCACTCTGTGGATTGTCTTTGTATCTTGGTCACCGTTTCTTTTGATGTGCAGAAGCTTTTTAGTTTTATGTAATCCCATTTATCTTTGCTTCCATTTGCTTGGTCAGTGGTGTGTCGTCTTTAAAGATACTTTTCGTTTCGATGTCGTAGAGCGTTTCTCCTATGTTTTCTTCGATGTACCTTATAGATTCATATCTGATGTTGAGATCTAGAATCCATTTTGATCTGACTTTTGTGCATGGCGTTAGAAGGAGGTCTAAGTTCATTTTTTACATGTAGCTGCCCAGTTTTCCCAGCACCATTTGTTGAAGAGGCTTTCTTTGCTCCACTTAATATTTTTTGCTCTTTTATCAAAGATTAAGTGGTTGTATATTTGAGAATGTGTTTCAGGATACTCAGTTCTATTACAAATGGAACTGTTAGGATGGCACTTGGCTCATGTGGTGACACGGAGATGTAACCTGAAACCTTGTGTTTGCAAAGTAGATGCTCTAAACTACTGAACTCTCCTCAAGACCTAATATTTTAATGTTGGGGAGATATTTCAAAGGGTTGGAGCACTTGTCCAGCATATATGAGGCTCAGAGTTTGATCCCTGGTACCACATGATCCTCTAAGCGCTCTTGGAGTGACCACTTGGTGGTTCAAATAGCATTATGTATCAGCCTGAGAACCTGTCAGGCCCAACATGGGCAGGCACAGTGTCTATGGACGTATTTCCAAGGCTTGTGAACACTGTTAGGGAGACCCCATTCCAAAGCATAAATTATATTAGCTACTCCCTTACACCAAATCCCTCAATTATTTCTTATCAAATTTAGGATAAACTTCAAAATATGGCTTTTCAAAATAGGTCTTTGCAGATATAATTAAGATGAAGTCATGTTGAATTAATGTGTGCTCTAAATTCAATGACTGGTAGTCTTATAAAAAGAAGAAAGAATATAGAAAACAGAAATAGAGAGAAAAGTCATGGGAAGTCAAAGGCAGAGATTGCAGTGATACAGCACAGGTAAACCAATGATTGCTGAGAGTCTGCAGAAGTTAATTAAAAATTGGGAAAGATTCTGTAGAGCTTATCACTTTTTGAGGAAACAGGCCCCATACTTTTAGCCTCCAGTTCTTTGAGAATGTACTTTATGCTCTGCATAGACACCAAGTTGGTGATATTCTGTAAAGGCAGATTTAGAAAACAATGCATGTGCATTTACGATTGCTTTCCACTGCTCTCCAATCTCCAGCCACCCTAGTCTCTCTTTTGTCTGTGCTGTTGGAACACCAAGCTGAATCCTTTTTTCAGGGCTTTTCACTTGCAGTTTTCTATTTGGGATGCTCCTTCCCCTGATCTCTGCTTAACTTCTTGTCATTCAATCTTTCCTTAAGTGTCATCCTGTCAGATTCCTTCCTCAATCAAACACTCTAAAATAGTCTCCCCAAACTCTGTCTCATCACCATATTTTATTTGTCTGCTTGTGCTTAATACAATTTGACATATCTCATTCATTTATGGATTCTGTTGCTAGCTCCTGAATACATGCACAAGCACACACACCTTATTCATGCATTCACTAATCTGCATTGTGGACTACAGTAGTTACCAGTCGCATGTGAATATTTAATATAAATTAACAGGACTGGAGAGATAGTATAGGGGTTAAGGTGCTTGCCTTGCATGTGGCCACCCCAGGTTTGATACCTGGCAGCACATATGGTTCCTTGAGAACCAATGGGATTTCATCCTGGGCACAAAGACCATAATAGCCTCTGAGTACAGCCAGGTGTAGTGCAAAACCCCATTCCTAAATAAATATAAATTTATTAAAATTAAATAGAATTTAATTTTTTGACTGCTCAATTTTTTGAGCGGTCTTTCTTAAATCCCGCTCAGGTATGCTGGTCCAGAGACTCGCAGACATGGGGCAGAGCTGCTACTGGCTCTCCCGTGACCAGCTGCTCACGAGGCGCCTGGGAGGGATGGTGGGTTCTAGCCCTGGCCCACCACCTCAGCAGAGCCTCGCAACAAGCCAGACGACCCCCACTCCATGAGGGCCTCCATTTTCCACATCCGGACTTCTCTCTCGTCAGACCTCCACTCAGCAGACCAGCCTATCAGCGCCTGGCTCATCGAGTTCCACCCTGCAGCAGTCTTTCTTAAATCCGGCTCAGGTATGCCAGTCCAGAGACTCGCAGACATGGGGCAGAGCTGCTACTGGCTCTCCCCGTGACCAGCTGCTCACGAGGTACCCGGGAGGGATGGTGGGTTCTAGCCCTGGCCCACCACCTCAGCAGAGCCTCGCAACAAGCCAGACGACCCCCCCACTCCATGAGGGCCTCCATTTTCCACATCCGGGCTTCTCTCTTGTGAGACCTCCACCCAGCAGACCAGCCTATCAGCGGCCCCGCGGTTCATCAATAAATGCTGGACTTAGAGATGGCTACAAGAATATGCTACCTGCACGGCAGAGCCTGGCAAGCTACCTGTGTTGTATTTGATATATATGCCAAATACCAGTAACAATTATAGACCTCATTCCGGAATGGATTGAGGCTCTTTATGTTCCTGGAGCAAGCAGATGCCTTGGGCTATACTAGCATGAGACAGGACATATGGAGATGTTACTGGGGCCCGCTCGAGCAAATCGATGATGAACGGGAAGACAGTGATACAGTGAAATAGAATTTTAAAACACAGTTTTAAAATTAGTCATATTTACAAACTTGTTATATTGCACATTCAAATGTAGCTAGTGACTATTATACTAAACTGAATAAATATAGAACATTTTAATCACTTCAGAAAGTTCTGCTATAATGTAATTCTCCATAAAATAAGCTATAAGAAAAGAGGAATTTGCATCACCTGTACATTGACTTGTGTGGTATATTAGGTATTACATAAACATTTCTTTAATGAAGAATAAATGAGCTTTAAAAAACCCCTTAGTCTTGAGCTTTGTAAAAGTAAATGGCACTATCACTGCTAATAGGAAGCAGTGTGTCTTTCAGGAGCAAAATGACTTCTGTTCTCCATGCTTTGCACCTTGGGAGAGTTTCTACAATCAGACCTTCCACCAATAATTATTTATGTATTTTAGTGTGATTATTTTTTACTTAAATTAGATCTGGTTATAAGAATCTCAACAACTTTTTTCATCTTGAATGGTAGCTTTTTTTTGGCTTATAAGTAAGTTGTAACAAAAATCCATTGAGAAGTGGAAGGAGGGCAGATGGGGATATGGGTAGAATATTATCTTTTGTGCAATATTGTATTTGTCTAAAAAGACAGTATTATCAATCTTAAATCTTTAGTAATCATTTATCTGTGCTTTGATTAATGTGGGTGTAAAATGTGTTTGATGTAACAGCATGTATCTAAACCATTCCAAGAAGAGTCAAAATCATTTTATTTTTTAAAAGAATTTTAAATTTTTAGGAGGAATAATGTTAGTTACTATAATAGTTAAGAAATTATATGCTTGCATTAAAATAAGAAACATTAATATATTTATTGGCAAGACATATAGTACAAGTAGCATGTTTTTAAGCATTAAATGATTGACTCTGCCCAATACTGGTTTTATTTTTTGTTTGATTGTTTTTAAATTTTTGTACTATACAACCATGAGATAAGCAATTACAAGGATGTTCATGATTGGGTTTCAGTCCTACAGTGTTCCAGCACCCATCCCCCCACTACCTTTGCCAACATCAGTATCCCCAGATTCCCTCCCTTTCCCCTCTCCCCCAGCCTGCCTCTATGACAGGCACTTTTCTTCTTCTATTTCTTCTCTCTCTCTTTCTCTCTCTCTCTCCCTTCTCTTACATAAAATTGTGGTTTGCAATACATACATTTAGAGGTTATCATGGATTTCTCTTTCCCTACGAGGTTTCTGGTTTTGTTTTTGGACCACACCCAAGAGATATTCCTGGCTCTGCACTCATGAATCACTCCTGGCAGGTAAGAAATTATATGCTTGCATTAAAATAAAAAGCATTCATATATTTATTGGTCAGATATATAGTACAAGTAGCATGTTTTTAAGCATTAAATGATTGACTCTGCCCAATACTGGTTTTTAGTTTTGTTTTTGGACCATACTCAAGGAGAAACTCCTGGCTCTGCATTCACGTTTTACTAAGTAAAACATATTTTATTATGGAGGTTCTTTAGAAGGGAAGGAGGAGAGCGGGGGAGCGTACACATCTTAAAAAAGGAGATGCTGGTGACACATGTGTTCAGTCACCAATATGCTCAGAAACGTGGGCTCAAGCAGCACATGAGCGGTACCACAATTATTGCAGTATTTGGGAGACCATATGGATGCCAGGGATTGAACCAGGTCTGTCACATGTAAGCAAGTGCTCTACCTGCTGTACTTTTTCTTTTACCTACAATACTTTCTTAAACATTCACAGTGGGATTAAAGGTGTGTACCACACTGAGTGAAATTAGTCAGAAGGGAAGAGAGATACAGAATGATCACACTCACACAGGGACTATAAAGAAACATAGTAAAAGAATAACAAATTGCCATAGACAACAGAATCTGAGAACTCTTATACAGAACTGAGCTCACCACAGTGGAGGGATAGTATTGGAGAATGGGGTAAGCAGTGGAAAATTGTGGTTGAGGAAAATTGTATGCATGAAACCCTGTCAACATTATAAATCATCATGGTTAAAATAAAAAATAGACTTGTGAATGTCTGATACTACCCTAGATTACACCCTTAATGTTGGTTTAATCACTGAATTCCTTTTGTCTAATTAATACTCTACTATGTATCAAAATTTCTACAATGAATTTCTCTGATTAGTTAATAGAGAATTATTACTTCAGGAGCACCTATGATTGAAAAGCTAAAGATTGCCAAGTAACCTTAAAATTAACTAAAAATGGGTTAATTTAAATAACAGCTAGTAAAACTTAATTTTCTCTATTATAAAATGGACCATAGAGTGTGTAAGGTACTCTGGAAATGTAATAATCAAACTTGGTCTGAAATAGTTTATAGATACTCAGTGTGATATTACATAGTTATAATACTGTATTTCCAAATCACGAACTTTATGGTCTCAGAATTATTGCTGATGTTTTTACATTTAATTAAAAAGAAGAAAAACAGAAATTGGAACAATACCATTGCACGTAAGGTGCTTGCCTTGAGTACAGCTAACTGGGTGTATTCTCTGGCATCCGATATAGTCCCCTAAACTCACCATGAGTGATTCTGTGTACAGGATCATCAGTAATCCCTGAGCTTTGCCAGGAGTGGTCCAAACACACACCAAAAAACCCAAAATAAAAATAAATAAAAAGAGGAAAAACAGGAAACTAAAATAGGATTTATTTTCTATAATATAGACTAAAGAGGTGTGTGTGTGTGTCTGTGTATGTAAGTGTGTGTCTGTGTGTGTGTGTGTGAGAGAGAGAGAGATGCAGACAGACAGATAAGAATATAAATTTAGAAATTATGGGGAAAAAGACTTTACAAAAAGGAATCAGATACAGAAAATTGAATTTTGAAAGTATTAGACTAGATAATTTCTCACTCTGTAAAGTGATCAGGGATATCTCAACATTTTGATACTGTTTTCAGTGGCCCAAAGCCCATATCTGATTGGTAAATTCCCCTCCTATGGGTGAGGTTGTACTTTGTCTCCATGGATGAGAAGCAAGAAAGAAATGAGTGTCCTGATGCTTCTGGTAAAGTTATCCAAATTTAAATTGACGAGTAGAGGAAAGAGGGATTCCTTTCCATTTTGATAAATAATAAACAAACAAACAAACAAATAAAAACGATAAAGAAGCAAGGGTCTACTGTTTGGGGTCTGCTGTTTGATTTTTTTAGAAAAAAATCTCTATAAAGTTGATATTTCATCAGGAAATCTCCATTTTTTTTTTTGCTTGATTATTTTTCTGACATGAAATGGAAGAGACAGGGTCAGGGAGGAAGGGATGAGAAAAAAAAGAGGGTGAACAATATGGCACTAGGGAACATTTTTGAGGACTCCAGAAAACTGAAAAATCAAGATCACCCATGGTTCTTATTATAAAAAAGAATCTAGCTAATATATATTTATATAAATGATAAATATTATGATTGGTACATAGATGTATACACATCCAACATATAGCACATATATATTTGTTTGTGTGTGTGTATATATATATATATATATATATATATATATATATATATATATATACAGGCAAAAACAGTTGCATAATGTATAAGTAAAATGTGAAAGTATAAGTAATTTTTTGGTTAGGAGGTCACAGCTGGCTGTGCTCAGTATTAATTCCTGGCTCTCTGCTTAAAGATCAATCCTGGTGGTGCTTAGGGGATCATATGCAGTCCTGAGGTAAAGTCAGGATTAGTCTTGTGCAAGGCAAGTGCCT
The DNA here is from genome assembly GCA_021461705.1 of Cryptotis parvus. Lineage (NCBI taxonomy): Eukaryota > Metazoa > Chordata > Mammalia > Eulipotyphla > Soricidae > Cryptotis > Cryptotis parvus. The sequence goes on from JAJIBD010026625.1 coordinate 45,752, forward strand.
TAATCCTTGGTTTCTTTCTCTGACCCCAAATCAAAAATTTATAAAAATGTACTCATAAACATAAAACGTTAGCACCTTTTCTGTACAACCAATTTAGAACTGCCCTTATTTCTCCTCTGTACAATGGAAATGAGTCTGAATGAGTAAGGGTTAGTTTCTGGCAGAGAGAATTATGTGATAAAGATATAGAGATAGGAAATAGAGAAGGAAGAGAAAAGATGGAATGTTTGGGGCCACGTGTGTTTGTGTGTGCGCACACATGCATTGGTGTTTGTGTGTCTGTGCTTGTCTGAGCGCATTACCTTAGATATTCCAGTAATTGCAAAACTGGACTGTTCTTAAATTGTCCCCATGGTTTCTGGTCTAGACTTAAATATTTTTAATAGCCTCCGAGGGCCTATTTTATGTCTGCTTTTCTCCTTATTTCTGCTCCTCTGTATTTTTCTCCCACTTCTATTCAGCTGGGTAAAAAAGAAATTGCTGTGATGTCTTTCATTGTAATTCTTTCTCTTTGACTTCTAACATCTTTTTAAAAAATAGTATTCCAGTTAACCTGGTTCCAACAGTGTTAATATTAAAAATTTGAGAATTCCACAGGACTCAGTCCTGTTTTGTTTTTTCCAGGCTTTCACCATGCCCAGAAATCAAAGAAAATATAGTACAATTTTGCTCTTTTTTTTAGTTCAACTCTGAATTAAAATATAGACAAGAAGACAGTAAAAAGGAGTGGGACAAATAAACAGCTCTCTTTTTTGGGAAAAACTTTGCATGACAAATCTCAAATTGGACAAGTAGGATTAGCACTTTTCATTACATAAACCATCTGTCACTGAAGGTTCAGTAAATCAAATAGATCTAAAAATCTCTAAGTGAAATGTTTTTCTACAAATGGTACAAGAAACATTTGTTATTTGTATGCTGCAGGAACAGGAAATAAAGTGTCAAAAGAAGCTAATACCCTTATAGTCTAGTAATTGCACTTTAAAATGAACTTAATATTCCCTTTGAAGATCAATCTTACTTAAATCTCTTTTTGTTTATATATTAATATTTTATTATACCACCATGTTAGTTAAATCTCTTAGATCTAAAAGTTCTAGAAATTTCATCCACTACCTGTTATAATTGTTTTCTTTCTTTCTACATACTTTCTTCTTCACTTGTATCACTTGTATAACTTGTCTTCCTATTGTTCATTGATTTGCTCAAGCAGGCACTAGTAACATCTCCATACATCCTGTGGCACACTATTGTAGCCCAAGGGCATCTGCTCGCCTCCAGGAACTTGAAGAGCCTCAAACCATTCCTTTGGTTATAGGAATGAGGTTTATAATTGTTACTGGTTTTTGGCATATCAAATACAACACAGGTAGCTGACTAGGCTTTGCCGTGTGGGTGGTACACTCTCAGCAGTAGGCTCTCATCTCGTGCATTTACTGATGAACCTCAATGGGGAGAGATCGGCTTTTCTCTTGGGTAGAGCTCTGAGGAGCTGTGGAGGCTGTTGTTGAGAATGATTGCCCTCATGCTCTGGGGGTTCCTCTGGCTTTTTGCGAGGCTTTATTGGGATGATAGGCCAGAGCTAGAACTGTACATAGTGCATACATGTGAAAGATCCTGGGAAGGATCTGGTCCTAACTCCAATTATTGTCTAAGACTGTCTCGCGGTCACTCTGCAGCTGCACACCGGCACAGATGTGAGTCTGGAGTGTCTCTCTTCCAGTGTTGCTGGCTGTGGTGGTTGGGAGCTCACAGACACGCGTGCCAACATGGAAGTGGAGGAGTGGGGAGAAGCCCAAATTCCCACTCCAAGTATGGCCAGTGTGGCCCTCCTGTATGTGTGAGTGAACCCTAGGAGCTATGTTGGACTAGGCCAGAGGCTGGCTGAGCCATTTACCAGCCTCCCGAACTCCATGGCTGCTCCACTTGGGGCTGAGCAGCACAGCTGTGGGTCTGGAGTGTCTCTCTTCCGGTGTTGCTGTCTGTGGTGGTTGGGAGCTTGCTGCCACTCCTACCAACATGGAGATGGAGGAAAGGGAGAAAAAAAGGGAGAAGAAAGAACATACTTTCCTATAAATTGAAATTTATATAAATTTTAATTAGGCATTCAAAATCTATCTCTCGTTTCCTTCACCTATTAACCTCTGTTTTAGTAAAGGATATATTTAGTCTTCACCTTCCTTCAATTTTACCTCTTTCCTTTGAATATGCTGTTCTCTAACTACCTTCATCAGCTCCAAAACAGTTCAACATTTTGTTCCATTAAAAACTGTTGACTTCAATGCATCCCTGAATGCAGCCTAATTTATTATCGCTCTTCAGTTTTCCACAGCTCTTAAAAAGGGTAGGCAATCTTTCTTTTCACTGTATAAATTTGTTCACTCTTAAATAACTAGATATGTGACTTCTTCCTTGCCTATCTGGAAGCCCTTAATGTCCTTTTCTTCTCTGATTGCTATGGCAAGTACTTCCAGTACTATATTGAATAAAAGAGGTGAGAGAGGGAAACCTTGTCTTATCCCTGATCTTAGGGCGAAGGCTTTAAGCTTTTCACCATTGAGAATAATACTCACTGTGGACTTCTGGTAAATGGCTGTAACTATCTTAAGGAACATTCCTTCAATTCCATTTTTTTGGAGGGTTTTAATCAAGAACGAATGCTGGATCTTGCCAAACGCTTTCTCTGCGTCTATTGATATAAATGTGTGGTTTTTATTTTTTTCTCTTACTGATATGATGTATTATGTTTATTGACTTGTGAATGTTGAACCATCCTTGCATTCCTGGGATGAATCCTACTTGGTATGATGTATAATCTTTTGATGAGTTTTTGGATTCTGTTTGCTATATTTTGTTGAAGATCTTAGCACCTGTGTTCATCAGGGAGATTGGTCTGTAATTTTCTTTTTTGTGTTGTCGCTCTCTGCTTTGGTTATCAGGGTGATATGTGCCTCGTAGAAGCTGTTTGGGAGTGCTTCTGTTCCTTATATTTCCTGGAAGAGCTTGAAAAAGGACTGAGTATGTCCTCCTTAAAGGTTTGGTAGAATTCACTAGTGAATCCATCTGGACCTGGGCTTTTGTGTTTGGGCAGACTTTTAATTACTGTTTCAATTTCCTCGATGGTGATAGTCTTATTCAGGTATAGGAGGTCTTCTTGTTTCAGTCGTGGGAGGTTTATACTTTAGGAATTTATCCATTTCTTCTAGATTCTCATGTTTCCTGGCATACAGATTCTCAAATTAATCTCTGATGATCTTTTAGGTCTCGTAGATGACATGATATTATACCCAGAGAACCCTAAACTCTCTACCATAAAACTAGATAAAATAGACACTTACAGTAGAGTGGCAGGGTACAAAATCAATACCCAAAAGTCGGTGGCTTCCCTATATACAAGTAATGAAAGAGAGGAAAGAGATATTAAGAAAACGATCACATTCACAATTGTGCCACAGAAAATTAAATACCTAGGAATCAGTTTGACGAAGAATGTAAAGGACCTCTAAAAAGAGAACTATAAAACATTACTTCAATAAATAAAAGAGGACACAAGGAAGTGGAAATACATTCTCTGCTCATGGATCAGGAGAATCAACGTTGTCAAAATGGTAATACTCCCTAGAGCTTTATACAGATACAATGCCAACCCTATAAGAAAACCCATGCCATTCTTCAAAGAAATTGATCAAATATTCAGAAATTAGTATGGAATAATAAACCCCCATGGATAGCTAAAGAAATCCTTGGGAAAAAGAACATGGGAGGCATCACCTTTTCCAACTTCAAGCTCTACTACAAAGAACTGGTAATTGAAACAGCATGGTATTGGAATAAAAACAGCCCTGCGGACCTATGGAATAGAGTTGAGTATCCTGACAACCAGCCTCAAATACATGGACAATTAATCTTTGATAAAGGAGAAAAACATATGAAATGGAGCAAGGAAAGCCTCTTCAACAAGTGGTGCTGGGAAAACTGGGCAGCTACATGTAAAAATGAATTTGGACCTGTCTAACACCATGCACAAAAATCAGATCAAAATGGATTAAAGATCTCAATATCAGACCTGAATCCATAAAGTACATCGAAGAAAATATAGGAAAAACCCTCCATGACATTGAAGCTAAGGACATCTTTAAAGAAGAAATACCACTAACAAAACAACTAGAAGAAAAGATAAACATATGGAACTACATGAAGCTAAAAAGCTTCTTCACCTCAAAACAAACAATGACCAAGATACAAAGACAGTCCACAGAATGGGAAAGTATATTCGCCCAATACCCATCTGATAAGGGGTTAATATCCAGGATATATCAGCTACTGGTAGAAATTTACAAGAAGTAAACAGCCAACCCCATCAAAAAATGGAGAGAAGAAATGAACAGAGACTTCGACAAGGAAGAAGTTAGAATGGTCAAAAGACATATGAAAAAATGCTCATTATCATTAGTCATCAGAGAGATGGAAATCAAAACAACAATGAGATATTATCTTACACAACAGAAACAGGCACATATTCAAAAGGGCAAGAACAAGTTCTTGCATGGATGCGGAGAAAAGAGGACTCTCATCCATTGTTGGTGGGAATGTTGACTAGTAAAGCCTTTTATGGAAAGCAATATGGACATTCCTCCAAAGACTAGAAATTGAACTCCCATTTGACCCAGCCATACTACTCATGGGAATATACCCTGGGAATCCAAAAACATTTAGCGGAAACACCATCCCTACTTTTATGTTCATAGCAGCATTATTCACGATAGCCAGAATCTGGAAACAACCAGAATACCCGAGAACTATTGACTGGATAAAGAAACTTTGGTACATCTACACAATGGAATACTATGCAGCAGTTATGAAAAATGAAGTTATGAAATTCGCATATAAATGGATGGACACGGAGAGGATCATGTTGAATGAAATAAGCCAGAAGGAGAGAGACAGATATATAATGACTGCATTTATTTGCATTACATAAATATATATGTATATATATGTATGTATAATTTAGGATATATAATTTAGGATTAAATTTAGGATATAATTTAGGATTAAATTATATATACATATATGTATATATAATTTAGGATTAAATGTATATATATACATATATACATATATATTTAAGTAATGAGACTCACAGACATGGGGCACTGTTAACAGCTCTCCCTGTGCCCATCTGCTCACCGAAGCACCAGTGGGATGGTGGGTTCTAGCCCTGGCCTGCTACCGCAGCAGAGCCATGAAGAAGCCATTGACGCCCCACTCCATGAGGGCTGCCATTTTCCACATCTTGACTCCCCTCTCATCAGAACTCCACCCAGCAGAAGAACTGATCACAGCCTGGATCATGGGTAACCCACCCTACAGCAGTCTTTTTCAAGCCCAGCCCAGGTATGCTAATCCAGAGACTCACACACACGGGGGCAGAGCTGCTGCCTGCTCTCCCTGTGCCCAGCTGATCACGAGGCATCCGGGAGGGATGGCAGGTTCTAGTCCTGGCCCGCTACCCCAGCAGAGCCTTGCAAGAAGCCAGAGGAACCACTATACCATGAGTGCCGCCATTTTCCACATTCGGACTCCCTCTCATCAGAACTCCACCCAGCAGAAGAGCAGATCACAGCCCGGCTTGCACAGCCGCTTGCAGCCACACGGTTCATCAATAAATGCTGGAGATCAGAGGTGACTACAAGAGTATCCCACCAGTACGGCAGAGCCTGGCAAGCTACCCATGTCATATTTGATATGCCAAATACCAGTAACAATTTAGACCTCATTTCCATGACCTGATGGAATGGTTTTAGGCTCTTTATGCTCCTGGAGCAAGCAGATGCCCTTTTGGCTCTACTAGTATGAGGCAGGACATATGGAGATGTTACTGGTGCTTGCTCAAGCAAATTGATGATGAATGGGAAGACAAGTGATACAAGTGATACAAGTGATGATACCAACATCCAAGGTCAGGTGAAACGTGGATCAGGAGGTCTTGTCAATGGTGGAAATTACCACAAACGTGTGAGAGCCGAGGTTAGATAAGACAAATAAGGGAACAGTGTGCCAGTAATTGTCGAAAGCGCTATTACCACATAGAATTTAGGATTAAATACAGGCAAAAAGATACATATGATAACCTCTAAGTTTATGTATTACAATCCACAATCTGTAAGAGAAGGAAGAGAGAGAGAGAGAAATGATGGCAGAGCCTGGCAAGCTACCCGTGTTGTATTTGATATGCCAAATACCAGTAACAATTATAGACCTCATTCGGAATGGATTGTGGCTCTTTATGTTCCTGGAGCAAGCAGGTGCCCTTGGGCTCTACTAGCATGAGACAGGACATATGGAGATGTTACTGGGGCCCGCTCGAGCAAATCGATGAACAACAGGAAGACAGACAGACAGACAGTTATGACTGGAAATTGACCTCTAATGCATGGTGAACTTCACTGTTCTGTTTAAGCAGACAACATAGAACTGGTAAAATTTAAATGCTTCGTAGTCAAACAATGGATTAGTGATGGTTACAATTACTTACAAATAATTTATAGCATGTAGTTATATAACTGCTTCTCCTTTAAAGTCTGCTTTCTTGGCTCATTTTTTAAGTGACTCTTATAGTTAAAAATGTTTATAATAATCTATAATAGTTTTTCCCTCCTATTTTTTATTGGCCTTAAAGAAATTAGGAATTGTGCCATATATAACTTAGCTTACACTTTTGCTGTATAGCAGAATACCTGACAGATTGCTTAAAAAAATAAATGTCTAGTACAAGCTAAATTGTTTTCTGTTGAATAAACAAATATCAGAAAAGCAATGCTCTTAGAATTCTAAATTAATGTACCTAAATCCTCTTTAGAGTATTTGGTGGATAAGCTAAATTTAGAGTTTTATTTCATTCATAGCAATCAATTCTTCACAGCAAAGTATAATACTGCTGCATTTCAAATGTTCCTTAGGGGGTTACATAAACAATTGAACCTTCTGTAGCATTGCCTTTGGTTTGATTCCTAAAACATAGGCTAACCTAGGCTTTAATTACCTATCTGCAGGTAAGACTCCACAGAAAATATATTTAAGAAAAGAAAATAACTTCTCTCAACTGAAATAAGAGGTAATTTCAGGAGACAGAATTATTGTCCCCAAGTTAGCAGAAATCATTTTATCCCTGACTCATCTGTGCCGTATGGATTTCATAAGTGATGATTAGCTTCTCTTAATCAGTTGAACATCCATTTAAGGGACAAATTGATTAGATGCTTGCATAATTAGTAGAACATTAAGTACCATCACTTTGGGTTAGAAAAATGGTTTTGATTAACAGAAAATATGCACAATTTAACATTACACAGTCAAAAGGTTTTAAATCATTATTTTAAAATCATTATTAATATGTTCTTCCAAATATATTAAAGAGGTAAGGTTTGCATCTAGTTCATTGACCAGGGTTTGCATTTTCATTTTTCTTGATGGTATTGACATTAATCTACTTTTCCAGAGAGAATAAAACTATGTTATATAAATAATAACCAACAGTACTATGTGATCCTTCTATCAATTCTATTAATTTTCTACTTAGTGAAATTGTAAAATTCTGAGTTATGCAATAAGGAAATAATAAAATATTAAGCATTTGAAAATATTTTAAAATATAATTGATAAGGAATTGGAGGAAGGTTGGCAATAATGTTAAAATGAAGAACATGTTTACTAAAGGCACCAGAACTCACACAGAACAAATTTTAGGAGTCATTAGAAATTGATCACTTGATCACTTGATCACTTGAATCCCGTTATTCATCTATTTGCTCGAGCGGACGCCAGTAACATTTCCATTAGACCCTATCACGTGCCAATGTAGCCCAATAGCATCTGGTTGATTCAGGAATATGAAGAGCATCAAACCGTTCCTTCAGGGTCTTGACAAGGAAGTCTGACCATCTTGTAGGTGGGTGGCCACGTGATCTTTTGACATCCCGTGGGATCCAGTCGGTAATGTCTCTAGTCCAGCGGTCGTCTCCAAATCGCATTACATGTCCAGCCCATCTGATTTTCAATGCCTTGGCAAATGAGACAGCATCCCTGATTCTGGAATAGCGATGGATGTCAGAACTCCGGATTCCTTCTCTCACTTGAGTGAGGCGTGATATTCCAAGCATAGCTCTTTCGATTCCTCTCATCAGTGTGATAAATAATTAGAAATTATGGAGTTAAATAATATTGAACTAAAAAAAGTGTAGGAGCAAACAAGACATTAGAGAAATAAAGATGAAAAAAATTATTTTACTGCTAAACCAATCCAAGGAAATATTCAAATGAGGGAACAACATCTAGGAAATAATCGTAGAATACAAAGTGGGGTCAACGAGTTATGTATAGATGGGCTGTGTCAGTAGTCCATAGAAAATGGCACAAAAGAAAATGAATACACAATTAAAGCTGCGCATTCAAGATCACTATCAAACTGAATGGTAGTTGATTCTGGTTATACTTCAGACACTTAGGCTCTATAAGCATTTTAACAGTTATGCAGTCATTGGTTAATTCTTTAGTTATTGTAGAGCAAGACAGGTTAATAGAGATACTGTAAAACCTCAGGCAATCTTTGAATACTGTTTGCAGAAATTTAGGAATTTGGTGAACACGCAATATTTTCAACTCAGGCCTATTTCTGAAATTCTACATTTGTCTATATTGTTCATGTAAAATATTCAGTCTCAGTAAAGAGTCGTTTAAAAGAAGATCATTTTATAGGTATAACCAATAGGACCCCAAACAACCAATGTAAAATTGTCACATTATATTAATGGCCTCATATTCAAATCAGGACTATGGTATGTTTGGGGCAAATGGAAATCTGCACTTTTAATCATACAGATAGAAGCATGAGCCATTCTTTGAGAATCATACAAGCCAAGAGTTCCTTGAGAGTAAGAGTAAGGACCATTATTATTATTTTTGGGGGACCATTATTATTAACTTAATATAACTATTATTCAGATGCTCAGCAGAGGTTCATAATGACTTATTGAATGAGTATATAAGTGGATGAACTTTTTGTTTATCATTTATCACTCTGATGTTATTTTCACTTAACATGAAAGTATTTTCAAGTTCTGAAATGTTTTCTAGGAGTTCTACCTTTACATTCTTTATCTTGAACAACAAAATTATGTTATAGTTGAGGTAACCATGTATTCTTTCATTCAACATTCAAAAATATTTATTGAGGTCATGCTATTTATTAGGGATTGTTTTAAACTTGTGAAATAACAATAAATAGATCAATATCTTCCTCAAGGAGCTTACATTCTAGAAGCATGCATATACTTGATGTTCAACTCTGAAGTTCTACAACTATTTTCTAAGACTATAATTATAAGTTATTCACACCAAAGACTTTCTTATTGAGTCTTGAATTAAGTGAAAAACTCATTTTGGTAACTTTCTAAGCTCACTGAGGAGAAGAGAGATTGGCTTAAAGCACCAGGGAATTTTATTTTTGCACATAAATATTTATATGTGTAAAGGGGTGTGTGGTTAATTATAAGTGACAGGAGGAGAATGACAGATGCTTAGATCCTCTGTCCCCACGGAGAGACAGACCTTGCTTGTTGGAGTGTAGTGGCACATCGTGTGGTCTGTGTACTGAATCACTGATTTAAATATTGCAGCAGCTGGAGTGCAAAGTATATCAGCAAATACTACTGGAGGAGGAGCACATGTGTCCTGAATACAAAGTAAGAATGGAATAGGTTTGCACAGTCACAAGGCTGTAGGTGGCTTTTCTTTTTAGCTTGAAAAGAGAGGACAACTAACTAAACAATCTGGGGGGCTTGGCCAAATAAGTGAGTAGGACTCTTAATATTATTTTATAAATTATAAATATTCATGAGAGAGAGAAAGAGAGAGAAAGGGAAAGAGAGAGGAGGAAGAGAGGAAGAGATGGAGAGAGCTTATTCGGCCAGAGAAAATCTATTCAAAGAATTCATCTCCATAATGAAAGCACTAAACCAAACAACTATAGTTCCCACTTCAGTGCTCATGGGGAAAATGAAAAGGAGAAACTAGTTTTCTTTAGCAACTTTCTTTTTATTGCCTCTACTTTTAGTGTAATATAGAGTCGAAAATCTTTTTCAAAAATCTATTTCTAAATAACACACATATGAACTTATTTGTTTATGCATACCAAATTTACTCTTTCACTCCTAATTTACAGATCAGAAATCTGAGGTGCAAAAGATTCATCATGTTACACAAAGATCTGTAATTGAGTAAGTGGAAGAATGAAGATTCAATCCAAGTTTTTTTTTATTACAAAATCAAACTCCCCCATTAAGCTGTCTCTTGTTACTCTTACTTCACTTGATCACTTGAATCCCGTTATTCATTGATTTGCTCGAGCAGGTGCCAGTAACATTTCCATTGGACCCTCTCACGTGCCAATGTAGCCCAATGGCATCTGGTTGATTCAGGAATATGAAGAGCCTCAAACCATTCCTTCAGGATCTTGACAAGGAAGTCTGACCATCTTGTAGGTGGGCGGCCATGTGATCTTTTGACATCCCGTGGGATCCAGTCGGTAACGGCTCTAGTCAAGCAGTTGTCTCCAAATCGCATTACATGTCCAGCCCATTTGATTTTCGATGCCTTGGCAAATGAGACAGAGTCCCTGATTCTGGAATAGCGACAGAGGTCAGAACTCCGATTCCTTTTCTCACTTGAGTGAGGCGTGATATTCCAAGCACAGCTCTTTCGATTCCTCTCTGGGAGACCTGAATAGCATTCTCATCCTGCTTTCATAGGGACCAGGTCTCTGAGGCGTATGTTAATGCAGGGAGAATGGTGGAGTCAAAGGGATGTGCCCGGAGCCAGAGGTTCTTTGTCCTTTTAGCTATTTCTTCCATGCCTTTGAAGGCATTCCATGCCGCTCTCTTTCTCCTGCGCAGCTCAGGTTTTAGGTCGTTCATCATGTTGACTTCTCGACCTAGGTACACATAACTGCTGCATTCAGTGATGCTTGGAATTTCTGAATCCAGGAATGCTTGAGCCTAAGACACAGATACACCCGGCAGAGCAGAAACCAGCTTTCTTCGTTGCACACGGCCGCTGCGCTGCAGCGATTTACCTCCAAATTACCGTGAATATTCTACCCACCCCTCTGAGAGAGTCTCACAAAGTAATGGGAATATAGCGCCCCACGGCAGAGCCTGGCAAGCTGTCCGATGCGTGTTCGATATGCCAAAACCAGTAACAGAAATATTTATTTTCCTAACTAGTAACAGAAATGTTACTCTTACTTATTTTTAAAAAATTGTTGTCTCTTCATAATTCCCAAAGTTAAAAATGACAGAAAATATGGAGGAGTGATGTATTGTGGGTGGGAGGTGAAGAAAATGGCTAAAGCTTATGGGTAGAAAATTTTTTGGTATTGGAATAGAGCTGGGAAAAATGAACAGTTTTAGAAGGATAAATTTAAAAAGTAAATAAACAGAGAGAAGTTTATACTTAAAACAATGAAAGAACAAAAATGGTTAACTTATTTTCTTAATATTCTAAATCTTATCCACCTGTGCTAAAGATTTTACATCATTGGTGAACTTCTTGGGAGATTTCCTGGCGAACAGGGTCCCCTCTAAATTTCCGTATCACAAAGCCTTCCCCAGTCTCAACCTTAAGATGTGAGTGTTGGCCATGAGGAAGTTATGGTTCAGGGTTATTAAATATGTTAATTTTTGTGCATCTGTCACAGACCACATTAATGTTGATGCCATGCTTGGTGTTTCAGTGTTCATGTGGAAATAGCAGAGAAGAGTGAATTGGATTTTATTCTGCCTCATGCCTCATCAACCAGATGGTTGGCTGTATCTAAGCCAGTGATGCTGATGTCAGAGGCGAGAGAACACAGCTGGATTTTCAGGTTCAAGGGAAAGAGGGAGTCTATAATGCTTAAAGTTTTGGAGGAAATTGCCTTTTGGACTAGTGAATAGAGCCAACCAGAGCTGATGGAGAGTTTTTAATGTTAAGTCCTGCAGCAACATTTCTGTGTAATTGCTTTCTGGGCCATCGTAGGATTTGAATCCTCTTTATCTCACACCTGCTAACAGGCATACTGGTGCCAGTCAGCTAGTTATTATTGTGTACCAGATTTAGATGAGATTTTAGCACTGACTTATTAAGATTCCAATCAATTCCTGTATCTTATTATCACTGATATTTCTGATGACTGACTTGAAATTTATAAAGTGTAAGAATGGAAAATAGCCTAGAAGTTCAGTATTTAGGGACTTATTGATGAAGATTTTATTTTTTGAAAAGACTTAGTATAATTTTGCATCTTGATAGAATGTGAAAAGATAATATATGCTTTGTTTACTGGCATGGACATGCTATGCCTAACGGAAGTCACATGGGCCAGAAATGTGCCCTTACTGGAACTCATACAATGTAGGAAATGGTAGAAAGGATCTACACCTTCATTTTAATTTATTTGCTCTTAAGATAGTCATTATTTTAAGTCCACTCAAAAAAATTCACTGTCACCAAACGTAGTCATGGCCACTGTTATTCATGTATCGTTGCACTGATGTTCTATGAGTACCGGCTCACTGCTTGGAAGAGAGGTCTAAATATTCTATATGTACTCTAACTACATACTCCACAATCCATATCTCTAGAATTTAGGTCTCTATGCTTTATTAAATATTCTAAATATTCCATATAGAATATTCTAAATATTCTATATAGAATATTCTAAATATTCTAAATATTCTATATAGAATATTCTAAATATTCTATATGTACTCTAACTACATACTCCACAATCCCTATCTCTAGAATTTAGGTCACTATGCTTTATTTTCCAAGTGCCAGCTTCTTCCCAAGTAAAGATCTGGGGGGTGATGTTGGGGGGAGTAGAAGGACTTTTGCCTTGCCTTCAGTTTATCTTCTGTAATACAAAGAAACTATTGAAATCATTCCCACAAAACTAGGGAGGAAAGATGAGGAAATGTTCTTTCTTTTTTTCCTATTCTACCGCAGTAAGGACAAGGTGAAATTAATATCTATGAACCATCCTGCCAGAGAACTCAGTGACTTGGAGGTTATTGAGGTTCAGTGAAGACCTGTGGGCTATGCATACACTACCTATGATTGAATCAAATTTGGAATGCATGATCAGAGGTTTGCAGATGAACTATTTTATCCAGAAAGATTCTAACAATATTTCACTAGGACAATAATCATAACATTTGGTGTCAAGAGAGTAACATATCCACACATGGGGAGCTATTAAGTCCTAAATGAGCAGGAATATCAATAGTATTTCTGTTCCTTGGAGTGACCACATGTATGTGTACAAAATGCTTAAAAAAACTCTCTTGTCATACAGCAATACACACACATATATATAAGAACAAATGCAAACATATATTTACCACATATATGCTATAACAAAAGGGGTGATGTGTATTTTAATCCCCAGGAATTAATTTATGCAAATTATTTCTGAGCAGTGGGAAAGATGTCTTTCAAAAATACTCAGCACAGAATTTTCTCTCTTGTTGCCAATATTTTGGGTGATTTATACAATCATTCTCACTGAAGAGTGCAGAGGAATTTTGCAGCAGTGTATGGTTGGGAACTGAAATCATGAGAGGGCCCCTTAAGTTGTAATGATTGTACAGAAACAAAGTGATATATCCAGGTATGGCACCACAAGCATATTTATTTCAGTTATAAGGATATAGAGGTAATAGAGTTGACAGTTAACATATCAGCTACCAATTTCTCATTATTTATAAATAATATCTACCACTTGCTTGTATTTATATGATTAAAAAATAAAGAAAAATAGATTAAACAGTTACAAGTTTGCTGAAACTTGTGCAAAAATTACCAGAAATTTGTGCATTCTCTGTATCTACCTCTAATGGTATCTTCTGTCACTGAATTTGAGCTATGCCAATTTTACTTGCACTGGTATATGGGAAATGGAGAATGTAACTGAGGCAGAGACTTCAAAAGTATTAAGTAATAACCATGCACTGTTGGTGCTCATAGAACCCTGAGGAGTCATGTGAACAAGCCCAGGATGTTGTGAGAAAATAGTGGACATATGGTCTACATTCCCTCATCAAATGAGCCAACAACACTGGTAAAACTTAATCAGAAAAAAAAAATCATCCAAACCCATTAAAATGGGGAGAAAAGAGAAACTTCCTCAAAGAAAAAATTACAAGTGTCAAAAAGGCACATGGAAAAATGCTATGCATCACTAATCATCAGGGAGATGCAAATCAAAACAATGAGATATCATCTCACTCCACACAGAATGACACACATCAAAAAAGGAAAAGAACAAATGATGCTGGTGCAGATGAGGGGAGAAAGGGACTTTCATTCATTGTTGGTAGGAATGCCAACCAGTCCATTCTTTTTGAAAACATTATGACACTGGACTTCCTCAAAAAACTAGAAATTGAGCTTAATATATGTCCCAGCAATTACTGTTCCTTGACATCTACTCTGGGGCCCAAAAGCACAATGCGGAAATGCCTTCTGCACATATATGTATATTGCAGCACTGTTCACAATATCCAAAAACTGGAAATGACCTGAATGCCCAAGAACAGGCTACTGGATTAGGAAACTATGGTGTATATATAAACAGGAACCCAGTCTTGCTATTTGAAGAGACAGAATTAGAAGTTTAGAAAAACAAGCTACAAACTGCTTAGAATGTTTCAGGTGGAAATATGGGGGACAGCGCTGGAGTGGCATGCCAGGGGCGAGCGAGAGAGAGAGAGAGAGAGAGAGAGAGAGAGAGAGAGAGAAAGAGAGAGAGAATTTTTGCATATTTAAAAGAATTCAGTTTTGGACCGAGTAGCTACAGCTTATACAATTTTAAAAAATTACCTGTAGATTTAACAGGGCTGGAAAAATTTGATGTCACTGGGTGCAGTGAAATAATTCCTAATACAAAGAGCCTAAAGTAGAATCCTCAGAACATCCTAAATGAGTGTTATGTTAGTATGTGGCCAAACTAAATTTGTATTGGGCCACTTTGAATCCACACTGAGTAGTAGAGCAAGCCTTGAAGCCATCAAACTTATTGTAAGTTAAATGTTTCCCAAAACAAAGTTTAGTTATAGTTAAAGGAATGCAACAAAATTTAACATTTAACGTCATTCAGAATAAAATATACCAGATTCATTTAGTGACTGAAAATTCGGAGCTTTCTCAGAGTCAGAATGGGCAGCTCCTTCTACACCTCTATACTTTGGGGAGCCCTGGCAGCCACACCCACAAACCACCTTTGCCACCATGGAAGTTCATCTACTGGCCTTGTTCCAGAGACTTGAAAATAAATCTTGAAAGAGATCAAGTAGCTGATAAAATTTCTGGGACACTCATTCTCCACTGAGACTTCAAGGGCAATCTTGTTAGGGGCGGGCTAGCTCTTGCCCTACCAAAGTGCTGGCAGCTCGTCCCAATTTTAATTTGCCTTTTGGGGTCACACCCAGCAATGGTTAAGGGTTCTCCTGGCTCTTTGCTCAGGAATTACTCCTGGCGGTGCTCCGCCCGGTCCCCAGCTGGTCCCATTCTTGAAAACTAGCTTTCTCTACCTCTCGCCAGACTGTCACCTCAGGACTGAGTCTTTTTTTTTTTTTTTTTTTTTTTTGCTTTCTGGGTCACACCCGGCAATGCTCAGGGGTTACTCCTGGCTCTGCACTCAGGAATTACTCCTGGCGGTGCTCGGGGGACCATATGGGATGCCGGGATTCGAACCCGGGCCAGCGCAGGCCGGCCACGTGCAAGGCAAACGCCCTACCCGCTGGGCTATCGCTCCGGTCCCTCAGGACTGAGTCTTACAGATTGCCCAGTGAAATATTCTGGATTTACTGAAGTGTGCCGCTTGGCATAATGGACAACAGCTCCAAAGTCTACAACAGTGACACCCCAGTAGGAGCACACCTGATTGGATAGAATGTAATATAGAAGCCAACTTAGAAGTCAACCAAGCGTTGACTAATAAAATGTTAACACAGAATGATTAACTTGCATTAACAGCTTAGTAAACCCTCAGACAAGGACTTATTGTCCCAATCATGAGATACAACAACTTTCACAAATTTTATTCACAAAAATTATTTTTAGTTATTTTGTGAACTGAATAATGGTAACAAAGAATATAAATAAATTACCGTGTGCCTGCTATGGTGACAGGCTTGGGTGGTTGGAAAAAATGGACAAAATAGTGGAAGGGTGACAGTGATGGTGGGATTGGTGTTGGAATATTTTTTAATTATTTTAAATATTTTTTATTACAATTACAAAGATATACAATTAAAAAGTTCATATTTGGGTTTTGGTCATACAGTGTTCTAGCACCCATCCCACCACCAGTGCCCACCTCCCACCACCAATGTCCCCGGTTCCCTCCCCCTCCCCCAGCCCAACTCCATGGCAGGTTATTTCTTTCCCCTTCTCTCTCTCTTTCTCTTTTCCTTCCCTTCCAGACTATGGATTACAGAACATACATTAAAGGGATGTCATGTGTAGCTTTTTGCCTCTATTTAATGCTCAGTTCTAGGTTGGTATTAGTAACCTCGACAATTGTTAGCACACTGTTCCATTTTCTGTCTTACCTAGCCTCTGACTCCCACACGTTTGTGATAATTTCCACCGTTGACAAGAACTCCTGATACATGTTTCACTTGACCTTGGATATTTGTATCATAATATGTACATATATATTTATGTCATGCAAATAAATGCAGTCATTCTGTATCTGTCTCTCTCCTTCTGGCTAATTTCACTCAACATAATCTTCTCCATGTCCATCCATTTATAGGCAAATTTTATAACTTCATTTTTTCCTAACAGCTGCATAGTATTCCATTGTGTAGATGTACCAAAGCTTCTTTATCCAGTCATCGATTCTCGGGCACTCTGGTTGCTTCCAGATTCTGGCTATTGTGAATAATGCTGCTATGAACATAAAAGTAGGGATGGTGTTTCCACTGCGTATTTTTGGCTTCCCAGAATAGATTCCCAGGAGTGGTATGGCTGGGTCAAATGGGAGTTCAATTTCTAGTCTTTTGGAGGAATGTCCATATTGTTTTCCAGAAAGGCTGTACCAGCCGGCATTCCCACCAACAATGGATGAGTGTCCCCTTTCCCCCACATCCACACCAGCACATGTTGTTCTTGCTCTTTTGAATATGTGCCAGTCTCTGTGGTGTAAAATGATATATCATTGTTGTTTTGATTTGCATCTCTCTGATGATTAGTGATGATGAGCATTTTCTCATATGTTTTTTTTTGGCCATTCAAATTTCTTCCTTGTTGAAGTTTCTTTTCATTTCTTCCCCCCATTTTTTGATGGGGTTGTTTGTTTTCTTCTTGTAAAGTTCTTCCAGAACCTGATATATCCTGGATATTAACCCCTTATCAGATGGGTGTTGGGTGAATATTCTTTCCCATTCTGTGGACTGCTTTTGCATGTTAGTCACTGTTTCTTTTGTGGCGCAGAAGCTTTTTAGTTTCATGTAGTCCCATATGTTTATCTTTTCTTCTAGTTGCTTTGTTAGTGATGTTTCATCTTTGAAGGTTCCTTTAGCTTCAATGTCGTGGAGGGTTTTTCCTATATTTTCTTTAATGTACTTTATGAATTCAAGTCTGATATTGAGATCTTTAATCCATTTTGATCTGATTTTTGTGCATGGTGTTAGACACAGGTCCAAATTCATTTTTTTACATGTCGCTGCCCAGTTTTCCCAACACCATTTGTTGAAGAGGCTTTCCTTACTCCATTTTGTACTCTTTGCACCTTTATCAAAGATTAAATGATCATGTGTTTGAGGTTGGGTGTCAAGATACTCAATTCTATTCCACAAGTCTGTTTTTATTCCAAACCATGCTGTTTTAATTACTACTGCCTTGTAATACAGTTTGAAGTTGGGATTGAATGCCTTTAAAACTTCATCATACACAACTTTGTAAACGATGGTGTTTAATAAAGTGGGGGGATATAATATACCCCAGATCCAAAAACAACTATCAGCCTTGTCGGGGATGCCACTGGGGTCCCCAACAGTGCCGGGAAGCGAGTTGCCTTTTATCTCTGAAGCCGGCGGGAATGGATGAAGACTCAGGAATATGATGCAGTTTTAAAAGGCTTTACTTATCACAGGTTCAGGCATACAAGTCAGCAATAGAAAAAACCTGGTGCTTAGGATTCCTGGCTAGAACCCCAGCCACGTGTAGGCCAAGATGGCGGCCACCACGTGTTAAGGCCCTGTAAATAGGAGACAAAGACAAGTCCCAAGAAGAGTGTGAGCCCACAAAGAGAGCCCAAAAAAGAGAGAGAGAAAGAGAGGAAGCAGGCTGGTTTTATACCCCTGCAACTCAGACCTCCCACTATTATGGGAAGCAGGAAGGGTCAAATGCCCTTAGGTAATTTCTCCCAGCACCTCACCTAGGCCCTATTATATGCTAATGTTTTGAGCCAAGATCTGCCTGGAAATGCCTTTATAGGGTAGAAAAGGAGGTTTCTGAGATGGCATGCCTCTGTACCAAGACTATACTAATGCCAGTTAAATATTTCTCCAAGTCTTCACAAGAGTCTCGTCTACTTCACGGTAGTTTTGTATTTTAGTTGCCTTTGAGTTATCAGGGAGTCATGCTTGCTTGCTTGGAGGCAAACAGCATTTCTCTCTGGTCTAATTACTTAGAGATCCAACATGGCCAGGCAAATATGCTGGTAAGATCTAGCTAGTCCCACGATGATTGTGGTAGCATGAGAGAATATTAATACCAGCCAGTACAGAATACATGGTCAGATAAACTGCCACATTTAGACTACCCCCTTATCTACGAAGTGATTTGCAGGGAGGCAATCCAGGGTAGATGCAGAGGCTTTTAGGCTTTAGGCGTCCTGCAACAAGCCTTGCAAAGAAGCAGAAAAAATATTATCTATAATATAGAGAAAAATCAAGAGAAATATACACAGAAATGACAGGACTAAAGAAATTATTTTTTTTAAAGAACATTAGTATCTATATTCATATGTGTAAATATGAAAATGGTGAAGGAAAAGAAAATAATAGTTTTTAAAGACCCTTGCTGAATTTCTATAAGCAAAATTTCATTGAGTGGAATTAATGGATAACTAGAACTCTCTGCATTAACAAAAAATGGTAGAGCAAAAGAGATAGGATAGGGGTTAAGGTGATTACTTTACATATACTGACACAGCTTGAGTCCCATCACCAAATATAGTTCACCAAGCACCACTAAGAGGGAACTCAGAGCTCCACTGGTTAGTCTAAAAACACAAAGAAAAAATGTGTATTTGAAGACACTAAACTATAAATATACACACATATATGTATACTATTATACATAGTATAAATTTTTCAAAATGAAGCATATAAAGAAGAATATTTATTTATTTTTATTTATAATCTTAATCAAGATATTTTATTAATATTTTATTATGCCACCATGAGATATACAATTACTAAGATGTACATGTTCTGGGTTTTGGTCATACAGTGTTCCAGCACCCATCCCTCCACCAGTGTACTTTTCCCACCACCAATGTCCCCAATTCCCTTCCCCTTTCCTAGTCTTCGTCTAAGGCAGGTTCTTTATTTCTTCTCTCTCTCTTTCTCTCTCTCTCTCTCTCTCTCTTTCTTTCTCTCTCTTCCTCTCTTACATTGTGGATTGAAAAACATTTAGGGGTTATCATGTGAGAAGAAAATTTTATTATCAAGAAAATCAGTACACTGTAAGACATTATCAAGTGATTTAATATATCTCTTGTAGTCTTAGAAGAAAAGGAAAGACAGAAATATTGAGCAAATACTTGGGAGATCCTCCCTAAGGGAAATAAAAGGCAAAAGTAAAAGACATATTTATAATAACAAAACTCAACAGTCTTATCATCTGCAGAGCACACTGCAAGAAATATGAAAGGATGTTCTTCAAACAGAAGGAAGAGTATAAGTTGGAAATTTGAACCTACATTAAAGGAATGAAAAAATACAAACAACAAATATATAAATATAAAATATTTTCCTCACTAAAATTGTTTCAAAGTAATTACCTACATTTTTTATCAATTTAAAATTTTATAAAAGTAATTATTTAAAATTTATCAATGTATTTTTATTAATAATGTACATGAAATAAAAATACAGCTTCAGAAAAGACAATTATCTAGAAGGGGAGAAATTCAAGCACATTCATCACAATATACATGAAGTGATATAATATTCAAAAAGCAGACTGAGAAATTACATACTAATGTGTATTTAAAATATAACAATGAAGAAGTTTTTTGGAAAAGACTTTCGACATGATGAAAGGTGAGCCACAAAACGTGTTTTAAACCTATTTAATCAAGTAATAATTTACCTGAGTAAACATACTTTTAAAAGCCAATCAGTGGCAAACAGTATATCTGAAACAAGTCTCTCCAGCATGGGGGTCACTACTAGTGATGTATCTCAGATATAGAGCATCTGCCTTGCATGCATGAGGCACTGGGCTTGAACCTCAGCACCATGCTAAGCCAAAAATCCCTAACAAAACATAGTCATGTGTATAAAGCACAACTCTGTCCAAGAATCAACAATTTCACCTGAGTAAATCACAGTTCCACAATGACTTCTCAAAGACTACCTACCCTGAAGTCCTACACATCTCAAAAATAACTACAAAGTTAGTAATCTCCTCTGCTTTAATAAATTAAAGCAGATTAGCATAAAAACTTTTTTGATTTTCATTTTTGACATATGCTGCTTTAATGGTGTGCCTGATTAGCATAAAAACTTTTTTGGTTTTCATTTTTGACGTATGCTGCTTTAATGGTGCTGGACACTAGCAAGGCTCCACATAGAGATAAGGGACTGGTGAACAGAGAGTATTGGGGGTAGGGCAGGAAATAATGCCAGGGATTATTCTCAGGACCATAAACATGCCAGGCTTGTTTACCACCCTTTGTGTCATAGCCAGGGATCAGACCCAGGTTGGTCACAGCCAAGACATGCACCTTTACCTCTGTACTATCTTTTCTTTAGATTCAGCTGGAGACCTATCATTCCACATTCTCGGTCGAAGTCAGCCAGCATTTGTGCCACTTGGCTAACGATGGTGTTATTAGAACAATGTCATCAGCGAGCGGAGGTGGTGTAGTTGCCGACCATCTATCTTCACTCCCATTCCTTCCCATTCTAATTGTCACATGATGTTCTCGAGGGTGGCGCTGAAGAGTTTTGGTGAGATGGTATCACCCTGTCGAACCCCTCTTGTGACATCAATGATCACTTCTTTGTAGAATGGTGAGATCCTGGTGGTGAATCTGTAATACAGCTCACGAAGGATCTTGATGTATTGGGTTTGAACACCCTGTTTGGCTAGGGCTTCGATGACTGCTTCAGTCTCCACGGAATCAAAGGCTTTCTGTAAATCAATGAACGTGAGACAGAGCGGCATCTTGTATTCCCTACAAACCTCAATGAGCTTGGTTACTGTATGGATATGGTCGATTGTGCTGAATCCTTTTCGGAAGCCAGCTTGCTTGCATGGTTGTCCTTCATCTAGTGTTCTGCCAATCCTGTTCAGGATGAGTCATGTAAACAGCTGTAGATGACGGACAACAGGCAGATGGGGCTATAGTTGCTGATGTCGTGAATGTCTCCCTTCTTGAACAGTAGATCAGTCCTGCTGGTTTTCCATTGAGAGGGTACCTTGCATTCGGACAGGTAGCGTGTGAAGAGCCTAGCTAGTGTATTGATGAGTACCGGCGGCAGATTTTTCAGGTGTTGGGGTCTGACTTTGTCTGGGCCTGGTGCTGTTCCCTTCTTTACTGACGAGATGGCATGTCGAATTTCAGAAGGGAGAACGTTGGGAGTGGCATATCCATCCTGTGGAATTTGGTATGTGGGCAGGTGGACGTGGCTATCAAAGAGATATGAGTAGAAGTCATGGATAATCTTCTCCATTGCCTTTCTGGAAGATGTGATAGATCTATCAGGGCTTCGGAGGGCAGTCATCTTGGTCTTATAGTTGGCGAAGGACAGGCGGGCGGTTCGAATGCTTTTCCCGGCTTCAGCTGCATCTTCCAGTATTTCTTCC
The DNA here is from genome assembly GCA_021461705.1 of Cryptotis parvus. Lineage (NCBI taxonomy): Eukaryota > Metazoa > Chordata > Mammalia > Eulipotyphla > Soricidae > Cryptotis > Cryptotis parvus. Next base: position 67,901 of record JAJIBD010026625.1, read on the forward strand.
CAATGAAATGATAATCCAGCAAGTTACTAATTTAATTTTCACTCACTACCTACACCTTTATTGAGTCAGGTTCTTAAAATCTGGATTGCAGGAAGAATTGCAATACAGTACCATAATACATAAGAATCTCATCAGTTGGATAAGGATGAGATCCTAACTTGTTTTTGGACCCAAAGCAAAGTTCATGACAAAGTGTTTCTAGCTGTCTGATTATAACAGACTATAGGCAAATTACTGTGCTGAGCTCTTTATAGAAAAAATAGCAGGTTATTGGTGGTTTAGTGTCAGGGAGCGCCACCGGGGTCCCCCAACAGTGCCGGGAAGCGAAGTTCCCTTCTACCTCCGAGCCGACGAGGAATGGATGAAAACTCAGGAATCTGATGCAGTTTTAAAAGGGCTTTACTATTACAGGTTCCAATATATAATCCAAGAGCAGGGAAAGCCTCTGAACTCTGAGTTCCCAGCTAGGCCCCAGCCAGGTGCAGGCTAAGATGGCTGCCACCACGTGTTGAGGCCCAACAGAGAATGAAGAGGACAGAGAAGCAAAACACCAAGGAAAAAGGCAAAAGGGAAAAAAAGAGAGCGAGCTTCTTTCTTACAGCTTATTTTATAGCTGGAAATCCGCCCAATACTCCCCCAGCCCATTCTGGGCTGGGCTATCTAGGGATGAGAATTCAAAGCCTCCCAGCAGAGCTGGGAGGAGCTGCAAGCCAAATGTAAACTTCTCCTGGCATGGTCAAATGCCTTCAGGTAACTTCTCCCAGCACCTCACCCAATGTCTTTTTATATGCTAATGTTTTGAGCCAAGACCCGCCAGGAAATACCTCCACAGGGTAGAGGAAGGGGCTCTTAGAGGAGTCCTGCAACAGTTTAGGAATTCCAGTGTAGGATTATAGTATTTATAGACACTATAAAGGAATGACTATATATCTAGAATATATCTCTAACGTATATTATAGCATAGTCAACAGAATCTATACTAAGCGCTCTGTAATAAAATGTATGAATATTTCTGTAGTAAAATATGTAAGGACTATAAATAGCTTAAAAATAAAAGTTAAGTTTGTGGACAAATGAATTATGAGAAAACTTTCAGTTTTAATAGAACTTCATATCATAATTATGGATTAAAATGGCATAGTTCTTGAGCATTAAATACAGGCAAAAATGCACATGATTACCTCTAAGTGGCTGTAGTGCAACCCACAATGTGTAAGAGAAGGAAAAGAGAGGGAGAGAGAAAATAGATAAAGAACCTGTCATTTAGGCAGGCTATGGGTTGGGGGAGGGAATTGTGGACATTGGTGGTGGGAAATGGGCACTGGTGGAGGGCGGGGTGCTGGAACACTATGTGACCGAAACCTCTAAACAGGAACAACGTTGTAATTGTATATTTCACAGTGGTATAATAAAATATTTAATAAAAAAATGGCATAGTTCTGAGTAAATATTCTACTAACATTTTGGTTAAAATAATAAATATTCAAAAAGTAGAATTCGTGGTTTATTTTGTTTAACCAATTTTACAGAAAGGAAAAAATAATGTTCAACAAGCATTTGTGGTATTAATCTTGAATTATCTCACTTAATTCTGTTTGACCGTCATGTTAAAAAAATACCAGTATTAAGGAGGGAGCTAGCTCAAATGACATAGCATAGGTTTTTCATGCAGAAGCTCCAGATTTGATCTCAGCACTGCATAGTCCTTTGAACGTCACGCCTGAATTGTCCCCAGGGCCCTGGTGGTTGTGGACCCCACAAGAAAGGAAAAAAAAGTGAATATTAACCTCCAACAAAGGAACAGGTCAATGTTTTTATTAAGTGAATGAGACATTTGCTTACTGAGTTATATATGAATCAATAGCAAAGTTCTCTGATATGTAAGTATGTTTGCAGATTTTCCCCACAGGCCTTAACAGTGGATAGATAGTGACTGATTGCTCATACTAAATAACCTAGCACCATTTAGACATTTGAAAGATTTACAAAGGTAGTTTTCCCTGAAAACTCCATTTAAAAACAATTCTTCCAGAGGTTAAGTATGATATATAAGGGACTAGTTTGTCAACAATAGTTGGAAATGGCTACTACAACACTAAACTAGAACTGAATATTGAAAATAGGTAAAGGTATATATATGATAACTGCTCAGTGAATGCAATGCAAACCACAATGCACAAAAGGGAAGAGAGAGAGAGGGAGGGAGGGAGAGAGAGAAAGAGAGAGAGAAGAAATTATCTGCCATAGAGACTGTCTATTTCAAGCCCAGGTATGCCTGATCCAGAGACTCAGATACACAGGGTAGAGCTGCTACTGACTCTCCCTGTGCCCATCTGATCCTGAAGTGCCCAGGAGGGAAAGTGGGTTCTAGCTCTAGCCTACCATCCCAGTAGAGCCTTGCAAGAAGCCAGAGGAACCCCCACACTATGAGGGCCGCCATTTTCAATATCCGGACTCCACAGCTTGTCAGAGCTCCACCCAGCAGAAAAGCCAATCTTTCCTCGTCTTGCGTGGCCACTTTGTAGACACACGGTTCATCAATAAATGTGCGAGATGAGAGGCTACTACAAGAGAAACCCACTTGCAGGGCAGAGCTTGGCAAGCTACCCATGTCGTATTTGATATGCCAAAAACCAGTAACAATTACAGACCTCACTCCCATGACCTGAAGGAATGATTTGAGGCTCTTCATGTTCCTGGATCAAGCAGATGCCCTTTTGGGCTACACTAGCATGTGACAGGACATATGGAGATGTTACTGGTGCCTGCTTGAGCAAATCGATGAACATCGGGAAGGTAAGTGATACAAGTGAAGAGACTGGCAGGTGTGGGGGGATGGAAACTGGAGACATTGGTGGTGGGAAATGCACTGGTGGAGGGATGGGTACTGGAACATTGTATGACTGAAACCCAATCATGAACAGCTTTGTAATTGTATACCTCATGGTGATATAATAAAATTTAAAAAATTAAATGAACAAACAATTCTTTGAGATGTAAGTGATAAAACAGGGGTTAGATTGCGTGAGAGTCTGCTTTAAGAAATATCCTCTAAGATCTGGAGCAATAGCACAGTGAGTAGGGTGTTGTTTGCCTTGCACGCTGCAGACCTGGGTAATCCTCTATATCCCATTGTCTCTCAAGCACACCCAGGAGTAATTAATTCCTGAGTGCGGAGCCAGGAACAATCCCTGAGCATTGCTGGGTGTGACCCAAATAGTTGAAAAGAATAAATTCTACATAAATCTAAACATAAATGTGACAAATTATAATTTTACATTATAAAATAAAACTCTGCAAATAAATTTAAATACAAAGATTTAAAAAAATTACAGTTTTCCTGGCAAATTTGGCTGAGAATATTAGTTATTTGATTGAGAGTCTGGAGGAATCACTGACAAATTTAAGAATTCAAAAGTTTTTATCTTCATTTCTGTTTGATCAGTGCTGATCAAACAGAAATGAAGATAAAGAATTTCTGAAATCTTAGAATGAATCATTGGTAAAGTGCAACAAATCCTATTTTATTTTTCCAAAAATTTATGTATCCTATGAATGGGTTTATTTGAGCTGGAAGGTTTTCTTACCAAGATAGTTAGATGACGTAGGTCAAAGAACCACACTGAAAATAGCTCTGTCAGATGTCATTAAAGAAATCACTGCACTAAACTGCAAGCAGGAAAGATTCTTATTTATGAATGGGCAGACCAGGTAAACAGGTTATATGTTCAATGCCATCAATGAAGAAATAATGCTAAAATCCAAAAAACATGTTGCTAGTTTTTTTTACACTGTCTATCTTCAACTTGAAGATTCCTTGGCATCTTTTAATTATTTCTGGTGCAGATATTATATATATAATACCCAAGTACTTCTGAAAAGGTATGTTAATTAAAAGCACAGAAGGTGATTTAATATCACAGAAAATAATAAAAGATTAAGAGTGAAGATGAGATAAAGTACAAAAAAGCATATTTTGAGTAAAAAAACAATAGCTTCCTTGTGGAAGATCTTTCTGAATGAGAAAGAAATAAGAAAAGATAAAAATTAGGTGGAGGGAATTGAAAAGTAAACTTCTGCATAATAAACCCCCTAAGACTATGTAACAAGACAGGTATATGATCAAATACAGGTCGAAACCACAGACAGTAGACTGATTAAGGAAAGATATTCTTTCTAATTATTCCATTTGGTTTTCTTCTTCAAATTCTTCTCTCTCTATATATATTTTATTATAGTATTGATTTGCAAATCAAGGCATTTGATTTTTCACCTTCAGCAGTCCTTTCCCTCCTTTGTAGTAAGCAAACCTCTATGTTTTCATTGTTTTCCACCTACAAAATACTTAAGTAAACATTTTATATCAATAACAAAAACAATAAGGACAGCATCTATCATTTTTGTTTTTTTTATTGAAGACAGTACAGAGTGTATACATTAATTTTTCTGTCATTTTATCCCCATACTCATATTTTTGAGATTTAGAGATATATAATTTACTCAAGAATATATAGCTCTGAATGGAAGAACCAGAATTTGAGATATAGGGTCTTTTTGAGTCCAGAGGTTTGACTCTTAACCATTACACAGTCCCAGCCACCTCTCTGGGTACGAGTCCTTAGTGTTGGCAGTTTTCCTGGAATTGCAATTGTATAAATGCATTTTGTGTGCAGAATCTCCTGAGTAGTACTTAGGTTATATATGTAACATCTGAAGTGTAAGTAATTAAAAGGGATTTCAAAGGATTTTCAAGTTTGGAGATTGTGTTGATGAAAAAGAGCTAAGACAATCTCCACAGTCTGAAACTGGACAATAATTGGTCTTCTAATTATCCATGACTTGTTAAATTCTTATTATTTTTAGAAGGTCTTTAAAGAAGTTTATATACGTCTATTATTTTAAACCTCCATTATAGGTCAAGCAAGAGAACTAGTCTAGTCAAAGATTAAATGATTTACCGGGTGGGGGGACAGAGAGATAGCACAGTGGGTAGGGTGTTTTCTTTTGCACACGGCCATCCTGAGTTCAGTCCCTGGCATCCCATATGGTCCCCTGAGCACCGCCAGGAGTAATTCCTGAGCAGAGTCAGGAGTAACCCCTGAGCATCACTGGGTGTGACAAAAAAAAATTAAAATGATTTACCAGGGGGATGAAATTGAGGTCCTCTGGGTCAGGTTCTATGGGAGAGAGAAAAAATCAGATAAGTATTTACCTTTACTTGGAGTTTTTTATTGAATAAAATTTATATCTAGACTTCCTGGTCACACCCTCTCTGTACCCTAAGAACGGGACTGCATCTCTTCCACTAATATTTATTCTTGTAGAATTGATTTGTCCAGCTTTATTTTTGTGTACCTTGCAATTACCTGTGGAAAGCTACTGTGTAAACTTACATCAAGTATATTGAGGTTCATGTTTCTACAATGGATGGAAAGAAAAGCAAGAAAACAAACAACTCATTATGTTAAATCTGATTTTAATTCTCCTTTAAAAAATTAAGCAACTGGCATGATATTTTGGCAGCTTTTTGACATTGCCCACATTTGATTTGATGAGATGTGCGCCCTATTTGAGTTGTGTCCAAAAGAGGGCAAACAGATGGAAGGTTTTTACAAAAGTGAAAAAAAATCCTGGTTAGCATGAGCCTGGAATTCATAATTTACTTTTGAGTTTTTCTTTTATAAATCAATAAATAGGTCTTAACAGATGGGCAAACACTTGAGTTACTAGCGTCCTTTGAAAAATTACAAGTAATGAATGCCTTTACAGATGCATAGAGTTCAAACACTGGCAAATCATAGCTAACCACATAGAGTGAAGCTAGAGAAAAAGAAAAATTTTGATAAATAAATGCATACTGAGAGTTATAAAAATCTGCTGTGACCTTCCAGTACAGTCTCTCAAACTGTGAATCGTGACACATTAATAGGTCATGAAATCAATTTAATGGGGTGTAACCAAATTTGATACAAAAAGATGGTGGTAGGAACAGAAAAAAATAGGAAATAGCTAGAGTACAGCACATTTGTTAAGAATAGGAGCCAGAGCAATATCACAGAGATAGGGTGTTTGCCTTGCATGCAGCTGTTCTGGCATCACATATGGTCCCCTGAGCACTGCTAGAAGTAAATCCTGAGTGCAGAGTCAGGAGTAACCCCTGAGCATCGCTGAGTGTGACCCCAAAACAAACAACAACAACAACAACAACAACAATAACAAAAAGGTATTGTTTCATGGTAGTACGTTTCCTCTATGTTCTATATGCTGGGTCATGATATAGTTTTGCTATAGATTATGGTTGGGAAATAGTAGAATTTTATTTGGCTTGGGGACTATACCCAGTAGTGCTTATAGCTTACTCCTTTCTCTGTGCTTAAGGATCACTCCTAGCATAATTCAGGGGACCATATGTAGTACTGTGGATTGAAATAGGTTGGTTGTGTGCAAGGCAAGATCCTCAGCCATTGTACTGCTCTCTCTCTCTCCCAGAAAGTCTTTCTAAAAGATGTTGGTCTAGAAGATTTTATATATATATATATTTGATTATATACATATATATATTTGAACATGATTCCATTAATGAATAATTAATCTTTATTGTGTATTATGTAGCATTAACCTTGAGTTGTGCTTTAGAGCATGCTAAAAGTAGTGATAAGAAATATTTTGACTTAATCAAAGTTGACCAAGAATGGTCTGTGAAAATATCTTACCTAACAGAGATCCCTGGCAAGGATGCCTGAGTCAGAATCAGAATCCTTCTGCCTAATTGCCTAATTACAGCATGGAACCTAAAGAGAATAAGCCAACAATTGCCTTTCTTTTGGGGACTCCACTTAAAAAGATTATACTTCAGATCTAAGAGCATGATGTGATAAGGTGTGTTAAAAGAAGCATGATATACTTGATGCAAAGAACAGAAAATACGGCAGCTGGCCAATCTCCCTGATATTGCCTGCTGTACCCCAGGTGCGTTTGGAGTCCCCTCTGCCCACACCCACCGCCAACCCCTGGGCAAGCAAGAGGACAAAGAACCCGGTGGCCTGGAGCACCCAAGTTCTGCCGACTGGGCCCCAACACACTGCCCAGCGCCAATCTCCCTGATTTCACCAGCTCTACCCCAGGTTTCACACCCCAAAACTTAAAACCATGCAGACGCACTAGCGTCCCACGCAATGTAGTTAGTTTTTGGATATCCTATATAGAAGTACCGGGTACATTAGCCACAATACTCCCCACATCCCAAAAAACTCAGTGAACAACCATTGACAACCCCTATTGTATTGCCCAGCCACACAAGAACACTCAAGTTGCAACCTGTAATAGTCATAATGGTAAAGCAATGCAGAATTCTATCAAGCTCCGTGAGTGAAGCGACCTGCCAAGATGAGCCAAGTAACAATGATGAGCTGTATAACCTCTCAGATAAGGAATTTTGAAAGGAGCTGTTAAGGATGCATAAGGAGCTCTAGGAAGCAATAGAATACAGAGCCAATAAAACTCAAGAGGACATGAAAGCAGAAGTGAGGAAAATGGAAATGAAACTGCAAGCAGAAATAACAAACATTAAAAATGTGGTGGGTGAAATGACAAACTCATTGGAAGGCCTTTGCAGCAGAGTAACAGCTCCCGAGGACAGAATCAGTGAGCTCCAAGATGAGGTGCAGAGACTTTCTAGGCAGAAGAAAGAAAAGACTCACAGTAAACAAACAGGAGATAGAAAACAGCAGAAGATAGAAAAAAAAGACTCACAGTAAATGAACAGACAATAAGAGATAACCAAGATGAAGCCAAAAGGAATAATATAAAGATCATAGGAGTGCCGACAGGAAGAAAACCCTGATGAAGAAGCAACTATCAAAGCAATCATGCTGAGAAGTTCCCGGAAATAAAGAGCGCTTGCTCCCAGATTCAGGAGGACCGAAGGGTAGCATCTAAGGAAACACATTTCCTGCCCATGGATGGGGAGAATCAACATTGTAAAAATGGTAATGCTCCGAGATCTTTGTATGGATGCAATGCAGTACCTATAAGGATATCCAACATTCTTCAAAGAAATTGACCAAACACTCCTGAAATTAGTATGGAATACTAAACCCCCATGGATAGCTAAAGCAATCCTTGGGAAAAAAGAACATGGGAGGCATCACCTTTCCCAATTACTACTGCATTGTACTACAGCATGGTATTGGAATAAAAACAGACCTGTGGACCAATGAAATAGAGTTGAGTATCCTGACACCCATCCTCAAACACATGATCATTTAATCTTTGATAAAGTTGAAAGGAGTACAAAATGGAGAAAGGAAAGCCTCTTCAACAAGTGGTGCTGAGAAAACTGGGCAACTACATGTAAAAAAATGAATTTGGACCTCTGTCTAACACCATGCACAAAAACTAGATCAAAATGGATTAAATATCTCAATATCAGACCTGAATCCATAAAGTATGTTGAAGAAAATATAGGAAAAACCCTCCACGACATTGAAGCTAAAGGCATCTTCATAGGTGAAACATCACTAACAAAGCAACTATTAGAAAAGATAGACATATGGGACTACATGAAACTAAAGAGCTTCAATGTGATAAGGTGTGTTAAAAGAAGCATGATATACAGATGCAAAGAACAGAAAATATGGCAGCTGGCCAATCTCCCTGATATTGCCTGCTCTATCCCAGGTGTGTTTGGAGTCCCCTCTGCCCACACCCACCGCCAACCCATGGGCAATCAAGAGGACAAAGAGCCCGGTGGCCTGGAGCACCCAAGTTCTGCCGACTGGCCCCCAACACACTGAATGCACCTCAAAAGAAACAGTGACCAAGTTACAAACACAGTCTACAGAATGGGAAAGAATACTCACCCATACTCATTGGATAGGAGAGTAATATCCAGAATATATCAGGTACTGTTAGAACTTTACAAGAAGAAAACAGCCAACCCCATCAAAAAAATGGGGGAGAAGAAATGAACAGAAACTTCGACAAGGAAGAAATTCGAATGACCAAAAGGCATATGAAAAAAAATGTTCTTCATCACTAATCATCAGAGAGATGCAAATCAAAACAACAATGAGATATCACCTCACATCACAGAGACTGGTGCATATAAAAGAACAAGAACAACAAGTGCTAGCATGATGCAGGGAAAAGGGGACTCTCATCTATTGTTGGTAGAAATGTCGACTGGTACAGCCTTTTGGAAAACCATATGGACATTCCTCCAAAGACTAGACATTGAGCTCCCTTTTGACCCAGCTATACCACTCCTGGGAATGTACCCTGGGAAGCCAAAAACACACAGCGGAAACACCATCTGCACTTTTATAGCATCACTATTCACAATAGCCAGAATCTGGAAACAACCAGAGTGCCCGAGAACTGATGACTGGATAAAGAAATAAAGAAACTTTGGAACATTTATACAATGGAATACTATGAAGCTGTTAGGAAAAAATGAAGTTATAAAATTTGCCTATAAATCGATGGACATGGAGAGGATCATGTTGAGTGAAATTAGCCAGAATAAAATAGACAGATATAGAATGACTGCATTTATTTGCATGATTAGATAGATCGATAGATAGATAGATAGATGATAGATAGATAGATAGATAGATAGATAGATAGATAGATAGATAGATAGATAGATAGATAGATAGTTAGATAATAGATAGATGGGTAGATAGAGAGAGATAGAGATAGAGAGATAGAGAGATAGAGATAGATGATAGATAGATAGATAGATGATGATAGATAGATGATAGATAGATAGATAGATAGATAGATAGATAGATAGATAGATAGATAGATAGATAGATAGATAGATAGATAGATAGATAGATAGATAGATAGATAGATAGATAGATAGATAGATAGATAGATAGATAGATAGATAGATAGATAGATAGATAGATAGATAGATAGATAGATAGATAGATAGTATGATACCAATATCCAAGGTCAGGCAAAACATGGATCAGGAGGTCTTGTCAAAGGTGGAATCTACCACAAACGTGTGGGTGTCAGAGGTTAGGTAAGACGGAAAAGGGAACACCGGGTGCTAATAATTGTTGAAAGTGATAATACCAGCCTAGAACTGAACATTGCATATAAGAAAAAGATACCTATTATAACCTTTTAATGAATGTATTGCAATCCACAATGTGTAAGAGAAGAGAAAGAGAGAGAGAAAGAGAGAAAAGAGATAAAGAACCTGCGATAGAGGCAGGCTAGGGGAGGGGAGGGAATTGGGGATATTGGTCGTGGGAAGTGGGCACCGGTGGGAGATGTTCAAACATGAACATCTTTATAATTGTAATCTCACAGTGGTATAATAAAATATTTTTTAAAAAGACAGGTGTTTTTTGGTAAATGCTTTTTTTTCATTTTTGGGGGGCCACGCCTGGCAGTGATCAGGGTTTAATTCTTACTATGTACTTAGTTATCACTCTTGGTGATGCTTAGGGAAGCCTATATGGTCTAGGTTGAGTGACTAATTTCACTCAACCTATGAACCCTGGGTTTTCTGTGTTGAAGACAAGCACCTTACTCTCTATACCATCTCTCAGACCCAATATAAGTAAATTTCAATGAAAAGAATGTCATGGCAATATAAAAAATTTTGAACACTATGTCAGTGATGTTAAGTGTTGGTAAATTACATTAGCAGAATCTCAGGAGACAGGCACTATCCCCACCATTCTATAGATGAGGGAAGAAATGACTACTGAGATGTAGAAGAGAAAGATGGTACAAAGGTACCAAATCACTAATGGCAGAATAAAAACTTAAATTAATTTTGCTGCTAAAGTCTGAGTTCTTCCTTATTCTCTATAATATTTTGGTTGCATCCATTTGCATTATCTAGGTATAATGGTTCCTTGTTAGAGCACATGCTTTGTACATGTGAAGCCTTGAATTTAATCCCTGGCACAAAATAAAAGAAAACTTTTTATCTCCAGAGAAATAGCAACGGTTTAATTCTACAAATTATATTTGAGTTCCTATTTCCTCCTGTGTTCCTAATCAGCTCATTAGCTCTCTGCCCAAAATATGAGCTATGCCATACCATTCACTTGTTTCCATTTTCTCTGCTAGGACCCTAGTCTAAGTCATCCAAACCTCATGTTTTATGCCACAGAATTGTTTCTTTTCCTGGCCCCCATCTGTTGTTCATACTGTCACTCAAACTACCCTTTATATGGCAGTGACAGAAGTCTTTTAAAATAATAAGTAAAATAATGGTCATCAATAACACTTTCACCGCAAATCCTCCACTAGGTTTTTCTTGAACTTGAAAAAATATCTAAAATCTTAGCATGCCAAGATCTTCGTAAACTTCCCTTGCATACCTTTTAACCTCACTCCCTAAATATCCTTCCACAGTTCTGATTTGGCTCAATCAGATCATGTGTTTGTTACCTTCTTGTCTGGAAAATATTTTTTTTTAGTTCTCTGTAAGGTTGACTTTTTTTCCCTTTTCCCATCACAAGACTCTTTGGTGCTGTGTAGGTGAAGGTATGTTCTCTGACCTACCTACCTCAAGATACAAAGAGCTACACAAATTTCCTGTATGGATGATATCATATTAACTTTCCTTGCAGCACTTAATCACATATGAAGATATATCATTTCTTTAATTTCTATAATCTGTCTTCCCATCTGTGTGCTAAAACTCCAAGAGCTGGTCTGTATTTTCCCTTCTTGTTTCTCCAGAACTTAGAGCAGAATTAGCTTGGCAATTGTAGGATACTCAAATATATCTCTGAATGCATGTAAATGAATGAATGAATTTTCTAGAGAATATACAAATAAGAGTTTTGAGAAAACAAAAGAAAAGCAAACTAAGCACAGAAAGCAGCTAGAATGTCCTCCAGGTCCTGCCTTTTTTTTTTTTTTTTTTTGGTGGAAAGAGAAAGTTTTTTTGGAAACTAAAAGAATAAGGAAAAGATCACCTCTACCTACCCCCAACAGGAGGCAACTTTTTTGTTTTTTTATATTTTCAAAGTTTAATGTTAATATGCTATAATACTTCTGAAAAACATAGCCACAGAATTTCATTAAAAATAGTAATATCAGGATTTCGGCAGGGGGTGAAGGTATAGGTAAGCCAGAGAGATATTTTAGAGTAGTAAAAACACACAGAATAATGCTTTAGTAATGTACACATTACATGCTATTCATTTGTGCAATCTCATAAAATGTAGAACACCATAACAGTATAACATAATATAAACCAGTGGTGTTGAACCACCAACCTTAGAGATGGATATTTTGAATCCAAATACATTATGTCAGAATAAGGGATCTATTACTGCCATGATTATTTCTTGTTTCCACAAAACTTGCTGCCATCATTCTGACAGATGTAAAATTCATATAACGTAGCATCAGAGAATCAGCATTATTTGACTGTTTGACTAATGATTCCTGTATCTATAAAATAAAGGTACCAGGAACCTGGTAGGGCACCTGCCTGACAGGGTTCAGGCCAAAATCCCATCCCTGGCAATACTCCATGTTGTTGAGTTAGATACCATGGAGCTGCCTTTATGTGATCCCGAACAGGATCTTATATGAACCCTGTCACCTAGTAAACCTGCCCTGGGAAACCAGGTGTGTGTGAACACAACAAAGAAATTGTGCAATACAGTCACAACAAAGGGAAGGGAGAAGGAAGAAACAAAACTAATTTACAAATGGGCAAAGGATGTGATTAGGTAATTTTTCCCCAAAGTAGACACACAGAAAGCAAACAGGTACATGAAAAGATGCTTAATACCACTATCCATCATTAAAGTGCAATTAAAAAACACAGTGAAGTATCTTATACTGGTTAGAATGGCAATTATCAAAGACAAGAAATATCAAGTGGTGTGGAGGATGTAGAGCAAACATTGGTACATGTTGCAAATGCAAATTGGTACTGTCACTATTGGTAACGATCTGAAGCATTCTTTAAAATTAAAAATAAAATTACCACATGAACCAGTAATTTTATGCCTAGATATATATCCAAAGAAAGTAGAAATACTAACTCAAAATGACACATACACCCACATGTCATTGCAGCATTAGTTACTAATAGTTAAGATATGAAAAAAAACCTAAATGTTCATTGATGGATACATTCATGGATAAAGAAATGTGTACATATAAACATAGATATATGTACACTGGAATATTATTCAGTCACAAAAGAGATTAATTCTTGTTATTTGTGAGAATATAGATGTACCTTGATGGAATTATGTTTAATAAGTAGATCAGACAATCTTGACTAATAAGTAGAGAGAAGTACTATAAAAACTCAATTATATGGTGATCTTAGTTAAAAAATCATTTGTGCAGAGATATCTATAGTAGAGCAGGTAAGTTGATTGTCTTGCATGTGATCAACCTGGGATCAGTCCTTGAAACTCCATATGATTCCCGAGTCCTACCAAAATGACCCCTGAGCTCAGAGGCCAGGATAAGTCCTGAGTACTGCAGGGTATAGCCCCAAAGGAACAAACAAAACCCCCAAAAATGAATTTAAAAAGTAACAGTTGCAAAGAAAAACATTAGTGGCTGTCTTAGGTAGGGGGTATGGGAAAAATAGATAAAGGAGATCAAAATGTGCAAACTTTAGTTATAAAATTAATATTCATGGTACTTTAAATATGATATGGTGATTAAACAAACAATATGATATTGTATACTTGAAGTTGTTAGGTGAGAAAATCTCAAAGTTTTTAATACAGGGGTCCTGAGAATATCTCAGTGGCAAAACATATCTTCCATGGAAGCACGAGGTCATGAGTTTGATCTCTTCATTTTACCAAATGGCATCCTGTACTGTCCTAGCAGCTGAAATAGAATGTGATCTCTGATACACTGAGTCAGGTGTGTACAAGAATATAACTGAAGTGTGGGACATCTGATAATCATGAAAGTGAGCATGATACTGACCCCTGGCAAATCCTGCAATCAGAAAGTGCACACAGCTGAGAGTGCGATCCCAGGCAAGCACATATACAAGCAGTGCAAACAGATGTGCAACTCCCAAAAGTACTACAGCCAACTGTGTGTGCAATTCCTGACCATCACTTTTGCTGCTAAACTGTTTATTCTGAAGGAAGGAAGGAAGGAAGGAAGGAAGGGAGGAAGGAAAGAAAAGAAGAAAGAAAAGAAAAAAAAAAAGCAAGAAGAAAATAATTCTCAATACCCCCAAACTCCTAGAGAGAAACCTATTTCACAGACACAGATGGAGGTGCTATCGGCTCTCTCCATTGCATGAGGCTGCTTTGTGATTACACAGTACATCAGTAAATGCAAAAACTAAGAGCGTCCCCATGGCAGAGCCTGGCAAGTTACTCATGTTGTATTTGATATGCCAAAAACAGAAACAATGATAGACCTCATTCCCATGACCTGAAGGAATGGTTTGAGGCTCTTCATGTTCCTGGAGCAAGCAGGGCCCTAAGGCTATACTAGCATGCAACAGGGAAAAATGGAGACATTACTGGTTCCTGCTTGAGCAAATCGATGAACAACAGGAAGACAAGTGATACAAGTGATACCCCAAACTGCACAATTTTGTAGGTGAATGATGGTGACAATGTTTATCATGGTCATCATTTTGCACACACACACACACACACACACACACATATATAACTTCAAGTATATATATATATATATATATCTATATCTAGATAGATAGATAGATAGATAGATAGATAGATAGATAGATAGATAGATATAGATAGATAGATAGATAGATAGATAGATAGATAGATAGATAGATAGATAGATAGATAGATAGATAGATAGATAGATAGATAGATAGATAGATAGATAGATAGATAGATAGATAGATAGCTCCAAGGGTTTGCTCTCATGAGCGGGGAGTGGAGTTTTGGGCCCTGCCCTTTCCTCCGCCTCCATGCCAGTTGCCCCGGAAGAGAGAGACCCACCCACGCCAGACCCACATGTCCCTTGGTGAGCGGCCACCTTTGCAGCCGCCAGATATTTTTATAGGATACTTAATTTTGCATAAGGTTTTTCCCAATTTCTTTCACATTTATACATAGTAAACAGTTATCAACATGTTTTAACTGATACCAGTAAGCCTGGCAAGAAGCCAGAGCAAACAACTCATCATGCAGTTAGTCATTCTCAACATCCAGACTCCATCATAGCTCCATCCAAGAGAAAACCTGATCTTCCCCCTTTAAGTTTCATCAGTAAATGCTCGGGTTGAGAGCCTTCTACTGAGACTATACCACCTACACGGTAAAGCCTGGCAAGCTATTGTGTTTTATTTACTTTTTATGCCAAAGACTAGTAACTATTATGGACCTCAGTTCCATAACCTGAAGAATGGTTTCGGGCTCCTCCTGTCCCTGTAACAAGTAGATGCCCTTGGGTTGCACTTGCTTGTGACAGGACTAATGGAGATGTTACTTGTGTCCACTCAAGCAAATCCATGAACAATGGGAAGAGATTGATCAGTGATATATATATCACTTCTATATATGTATATGTATATGTATATGCATATGCATATGTATATGTATATCTATATCTATATCTATATCTATATCTATATCTATATCTATATCTATATCTATATAGAAGAACCTCACAAAAGAAGCTAGAGGACCCCCCCCACACCACAAAGGCAGCCATTTTCTACATCCAGACTCCTCTCTCATTAAAGCTCCACCCAGCAGAAGAGCTGATCAAAGCCCGGCTCATCACAGACCCACCCTACAGCAGTCTTTTTCAAGCCCAGCCCAGGTACGCTGATCCAGAGTCTCACATACACGGGGCAGAGATGCTACCAGCTCTCCCTGTGCCCAGCTGACCATGAAGCGCCCGGGAGGGAAGGTGGGTTCTATCCCTGGCCCGCCACCCCAGTGGAGCCTTGCAAGAAGCTAGAGGACCCCCCCCCACACCACGAAGGCAGCCATTTTCTACATCCAGACTCCTCTCTCATCAAAGCTCCACCCAGCAGAAGAGCTGATCAAAGCCCGGCTCATCACAGACCCACCCTACAGCAGTCTTTTTTCAAGCCCAGCCCAGGTACCCTGATCCAGAGACTCACATACACGGGGCAGAGATGCTACCAGCTCTCCCTGTGCCCAGCTGACCATGAAGCACCCGGGAGGGAAGGTGGGTTCTATCCCTGGCCCGCCACCCCAGTGGAGCCTTGCAAGAAGCCAGAGGACCCCCCACACCATGAGAACCACCACCATTTTCCACATCCAGACTTCTCTCTCGTCAGAGTTCCACCCAGCAAAAGAGCTGATCTAAAGCCTGGCTTGCATGGCTGCTCTGCAGCCACACGGTTCATCAACAAATGCTCGAGATTAGAATTAACTACAAGAGTATCCCACCCGCATGGCAGAGCCTGGCAAGCTACCTGTATTTGATATGCCAAATACCAGTAACAATTATAGACCTCATTCCCATGACCTGATGGAATGGTTTGAGACTCTTTATGTTCCTGAAGCTAGCAGATGCCCTTAGACTACACTAGCATATGACAGGACATATGGAGATGTTACTGGTGCACACTCGAGCAAATCAATGATCAACGGGAAGACAAGTGATACAAGTGATACAAATATATATTATACCAGAATAAAAAGTAAAAACTAAATCTCAATCTAAGAATAAAAAAGACTATATGCACCTAGTAGGGATTTTTGTAGATTACCCAAGAAAGCTGGTAGAAAAAAACAAACATTTGCCACTGTGATTTCCTGTATTTTAAAGCTCTTTGAGAAAAGAGAAGTAAATGTAGAAATTCTTTGCTAATTCCACACTTGGGAAAATGCTTCTATGGGCATCATCCTCTATACCAAATTTCTCTTTGTGTTCACATTAAGCCATTAACCTTGAAATACTTCCTTGTTGTTATAAAGTGGAGACTTCTTATGTAGCTCCTTTAACAATGAGGGTTTACATTAGATCCAATATTTTGGATTGGATGAGTTCACATGACAAGACCCAGAAATATTTCTAAAATGTTAATTTTCTATCTTACCCTGAGAATAATTTATTTGTGCCTTTTCTCAAGACGTCCTGCCTTTCAGTTACACAAGTGCAGTGTAGAGCAGGGTATTGGCTTGGGGTTCTCTACCCTAATAGCTGAGATGCAGTGAAGAAGTAAAATTGCTTATGATTTCCACCCCTCCCATTTTTCACACAATTTAGAATTTGAAGTAGTTGCTGAAATATGTTCAATTCTACCTGGTTACCTCAGTAGTTCTGCTTTTACTAAAACAGTCTGACATTTATAATCTTCCTTTCTGACTTTTGTGGAAGATACATATGTTTTCACTTCCTTTTGTTACATTTTTGCTGCTAAACCACTAACTCTGACTTTTTTTCAGGGACTTCTCGGCAGTGTTGGGGGTTAAGAGGATGATAATGAAGGGTGCTCGATTGGTCATGCAGCTCTGGGGATCAGACTCTGGATCTTACATGCAAGACATGTCATTTCGACTTTTTAAAATAAATTAAAAGATAAAACATATATTTTTAATTTATTTTAAAAGTCGAAATGACATATCTTGCATATGTAAGATCCAGAGTCTGATCCCCAGAGCTGCATGACCAATCGAAGCACCCTTCATTATCATCCTCTTAACCCCCAACACTGCCGAGAAGTCCCCTGAAAAAAATATATATGTTTTATCTTCCAGTGCCACGGCAGAGCCTGGCAAGCTACCCGTGTCATTTTTGATATGCCAGATACCAGTAACAATTATAGACTTCATTCCCATGACCTGATGGAATGGTTTGAGGCTCTTTATGTTCCTGGAGCAAGCAGGTGCCCTTGGGGTCTACTTGCATGAGACAGGTCATATGAAGATATTACTGGTTCCCGCTCGAGCAAATCGATGATGAACAGGAAGACAGTGATACAGTGATCTTCCAGTGGGAAGGAAGCTTGACTTGCATGCAGACAGTCTAGGGTCCATCCCTGGCATCTCATATAGTGCCCCAGCCCATCAGGAGTCATCCCTGAATGCAGAGCCAGGAATAAGCCCTGAACACTGCTGGATGTAGTTTTTGGTTTCAAAAAACAAAACAAAAAATCTGTTTAATGTTTATCCATTTCTCACTTTCTCTTGTTCATAGTCTTCTCTTTTTATTTCTTAATTAAAAATATTAAAATAAAGTTAGTTTATATAGACTTCAGGTCTACTGCAATGAAACTTTTTTTTCCCCCCCCCCCCCCCCCCCCCCCCCCCCCCCCCCCCCCCCCCCCCCCCCCCCCTTCCTGGTGCCTGACATCTTATGATCATCAGCAAAAGTCTAGTTTCTATTCACTACTATACAATTGGTCTGCTTCATTAAATTTACCCGTTCCTTGCCCTCTCTTTCCTCTCTAAAATAACCATTTTGTTCTTATAATATCAGGTTGGTTTTTTGTTGTATTATTTTAATCTTTCAAATATGAGTAAAGGCAAGCCAAATATGATTTTTTTTAATAAACTTCCCTTCCCCATTCATTTCTTCCCTTCCCATCTAATTATTTATCAGCAGCCTACTTTAATGACCACTGAGTGGTTTCCTTGCCTTTAATCTCATACCCTCCAATCTAACTTGTAGTTATTGATGCTATCTCATCCCTTTAGGCCTATCTCTGACCTTCACAGTGACAATCAGGTAATATGGGAAACAAATTAAAGAGAGAGCCACAGAGCTATGAGACAGTGAGGTGTGGCTCTTAATTTTCTTATCCACCTCGAAGGAACTACTTTAAATATATTAACTGTGGACCAAATAAAGGTATTGCCCCAGCAGGCCAATTCTAGGTTCAAGTGTGTACTAAATTGCTGGGTAATCTGGGGAACTCATATAATGTCTCTGAGTCTGTTCATTTGAAGTTATAAAATTATAAAAATAATAATGGCTACTTTCTTTTGTATTCACTATGTGCAAGAAATATTTTTAGTGCTTTACATAAAAACACTTATATTTTCAGTAGAACTCTGAAGTAAATACTACTACTACACTACACTACTACTACTACTACTACTACTACTACTATTTGTACCTTACAGATAAGAACAAAGAGGCAGAGAGGTTAAAGAACTTGTCCAAAGGCACAGACCTAAGAATTGTGAGTGCTTTGATTTAAACCCAGGCAGGGACTTCAAAACTGCAACTGATGATGTGAAAAGAGTTGAATTAGATAAGCTTCTGGGGGGGTCTCTTTAGCTCTAAAATACCTTAAATATACCGGAGAAGTCTGCTAATTCTCCCAGCAAGCACAAAGGGCAGGATTAGAATTCTGTTAAGGTGTGACATTGCAGCCAGTACGTTCATCCTCAGGCAGGGAACATTGTCTAAATATAGAACCATCCTTAACATTGGAAGGTCTGACTAAACTGGGTTAGTTGCTGGGTGAGGTGCTAGAGGCAGAGCAGGCTGAAAGGTGTGCCAGCTGCGCAGTAGCGCTGTGTAACAATGTAGGGCAAGATTTCTCCCTGAGCTCTGCCCTGCTTGCATCACTGCTTTCATTGCACGTACTTCTGCGGGATTATATAATGCTGATTAAGGTGGATTACTTTATGAATCAATCTGCTTCTCAGAGAAACCAGGGAATTTTTCCAAATCTTTCCACCAGAATGACAATTTCATGCCTTTAGGTTTATTCTCTTTGTATTTATTTGTCAGTTGCAGGAGAAGTTCTGGCATGTATCTTATCCTTGCACAGCTAGACTGTCTTTGGGCATGTATGTCTACCAAGGATGTTAATTAGCTGCTTGGTTTGCTCCTTAAAAGATGTTTCTAAAACACTTAAATAATGTTGAGGTTGAAGGTGTCCCCTAAAAAAATATTCAAATTTTAACCCCAGTACCTAAGAAAGTTAGCCTTGTTTGGTTACAGGGTCTTTGCAGATGTTATCAAGTTATGATGAGGTCATGAAGATTAAGGTGGGCTCTAATTAAAATACATGCACTGAGAGAAGTCATATGATGATGGAAGCAGATATTGGACGATGGGTGATATTTCCATAAAACCAAGGGATGTCAAAGATGGTAGGCAAAATTGGAATTATTAAACATACTTATAAATATTTATAAATATATTTCTTAATATATATGTAGGTAGGTCTGCCCTACCTTTCTTAATATATATATATTTCTTAATATATAATATAACATTATATTATATATTTATAGTAATATATATAATATATTATGTATAATTATACATAATATAATACTAAATATATAATTTATATAATATATATTACCCCAGCTTTGCAGGGAAGCATGGTCCTGCTGACATTTTGGTTTTAGACTTCTCATCTTTAATCATTCAAGAGAATGTGCGTGACAGAATACATACATTTCTGTTGTATTAAGCTAAACTGTTTGTAGAACTTAGTCATGGCAGCCCTAGGAACCAACACAGATATTTTACCAAAGATATTTAAAGTATTTCATACATTTAATTCCATTAAATCATGCAACATAAATTGAGCTGGATTGATGGGAGAATACCATGGAAGTGGAGCTAGGACACAATTTTGAAGACCTATGATTTAATTCTAACTATTTTATTTAATTGCTCTGTAAGTTTTGGGAACAAATCGCTTAACCTTTATGAGTTTTCTAAAAAGTTACTCAAATGTGAATCTATGGTAAAAATACTTCCCTGCTTGCCTTATAACATCATTTAAAGATCAATAATGATTTATATTTATATAGATTTATAAAACACATTATAGTATAAAGGTATAAATATCAGGTATTTGTTCTTCTTAATCATTCTACAAGATGGATAATTATTAAAATTGACTATCACTGATCTATGCCTAATATAGAGAAGCTATTTAATTGCCAAAGGCAACACAGCTGGCAAATATTAAGAATGGAGATTTTCGTGTTCTCCATTCTATAAACTCCATTATAATGTTTAGGAAAGTGCTTGGTTAATAGTAAATGCTTAGCACATATTTGTTGAATGAATAAAACAGTGAACAGTACTTTAGTTTTACACTTATATATGATGTGAATATTTAACAGCACTTAAATGTGGATATATTATTATATTAAAGCACACAGTACTACTCATTAATTTATGAAAACAAAGATATTTGTTGATAACAGACATGAGCTAATGTTTACAATGTATTTTTACAATGTATTTTATTTATTTTTTAATTTTTTATTATACCACCGTGAGACATACAATTACAAAGGTGTTCATAATTGGTTCTTGGTAGTACAGTATACCAGCACCCATCCCTCCACCAGTGCCCCATTTCTACCACCAATGTACCCCACCCCCTCCCGCCCACCCCGAGGCTGCCTCAATAGCAGGTGCCCCAGTATCCTCTCTTTCTCTCTCTGTCTTTCTCTCTCTCTGCATCTGTCTTCCTCTTCTTTTACACATACAATGTATTTTACAGAGACTAAAATCTTTGGTGAGGTAGAATTTCTAGTTGGGGATATGTACAATAAAAACACAAAACTTCTTCCTCTTGACATTAAATTACTATCTAGAAAGTTTAGCTGAGTAGTGAAAACAATGCGTATGGAGGGGGAAGGAGAGGAAAAATGTTTCTATATCTAGGGTAATCAGAAAAGACCACTTTCTTCACTAAGATGTGAAGAAATAATCAGAAAAAGACCACTTTCTTCACTAAGATGTGAAGAAATAGTGGACATTTAGGGAAAGACTATTTTAGGAAAATAAATAGAAATTCGAAGAGATTTCTTTTTAATCTTTAAAATGCAGCAAGGAAGCTAGTATGGGAGAGAAATCAAAGAGAAATTTTGATCCAATGAGGATCAAAAATTATAGGAGGACTGATTATGACCTTGTAGAGCAACAGCAGGAGTTTTGGCTTTTTCTCTGACATAGCAATCCACTGGAGACTTTTACAAAGAGGTTCTACTTATTTTTTATAATGCTCATTTTTTATAATGCTCATTTTTTTATAATGCTAGTTTTAAAAGATTATGTTTAAAATGATGTGTCAAATATGGAGAATAGATCCAGGGAGAATAAATGGTTGAAAGGTAAGGGTAAAACTAGTTAAAGCAAGACTTGTAGGAAAGTAAGCAAACATGGAGGGAGTACTGACCTTCTGTTTGCAACTTTGCCACACTGACTGAGGCTTGCCTCCAGCTGACATCACTGGGCTAAGCCAGAACGGGGAGGCAGAGATTCTCCCTTTCTAGTTAGGCCTCAGAAACCTCTGCATCTGATCTAGTCCATTTTAGGAGCCCATACCATGGCTCCTTTCTGACCTTCTGCCTGCTACTCTACCACTTCAGATGAAATTTACCTCCAGCTAACATTACTGGGTCTAATCCAGATCAAGAGACAGAACCCTACCCTTATACCTAGGTCCAACAGCCTTTATACTCAACCAGCACCTTATAAATGGGCCCACGCCGCAACTTCCAAAGTGCACAGGGGTATACATATCTTCTTAAGAAATACATATCTTCAAATACATATATACATATCTTCTTAACAAAACTGCTCACAGTTATTCTTCCTACCAGTTGTTTAAGATGGGTGAGGAGAAAGGAAACAACCCCAAACTAAATACTCAGCATCTTCCAGGGGGCATCAAACTACAACAAAGACTTACCCCAACACAGCAAGAAGACTTGAAAACCAAAGGGGTAAACACATAGAAGTCCATCACACTTAATGAATAGTAACAATATCACTGAAGACATAAACAACACCAGCAAATCCTCATAAAATGTCTTTACTGATACAATGATGAATATTTCAACAAGTTCAAAGAAATAATAACACAGCAGTCAGCAAATCACAAGAAAGTATGAGTCAAAATAAAAGAATTGCTACAATCATAAATGACAGAAATGAAAAGCATCAGAGGTGATATTTAAAAAAGTAATAAAAGCTCTGAATAACAGAGTAACAAGCTGAGAAAAAATCGAGGAACTCCAAAACGAGAGGAGGAAATTTCTAAGAAACAGTAGGTGGAAAATAGTTTGAAAATAAATAAACATCACACCAGAGAACTATGGAATGAGAACTATGGAATACCAAAGGGTATGATTGATAATAGGATTAACTAGCAGAACTCCAAGATACATTGTACTCAAAATGACAAAATCCAAAGATAGAGGGAGACTACGGAAAGGATAAGCATCAAAAAGGAACTTAAGTACAAAGGAAACCCCATAAGATATTCTGTAGAACTATCAAATAAAATTCTGTGAACCAGAAAGGTATGGAGGGATATAATATAAACACTCAGTGAAATGAAAACCCAACCAAGAATACTCTATCCAGCTACTTATTATTCCTATTGTTCCTATTTAAAGGTATGATACAGAGCTTCATGGACAGGCAGGCAATAACTCATGGAGTTCATAGTCTTGAAACAAGTTTTGCAAAAAGTGTTGTAAGATTTTCTAGAAAGACAGGATTAAATTTCTCAGCCTATGGCAGGGAGTATGGTACTCATTTACATTGCATATGGTTGCCCTCTACTAGATTAAGAAAGGTATGTGTATTCTATGTTCATTGCAGCAGTATTCACAATAGCCAAAATCTGCAAACAACCCAAGTGTCTGAAGAACAGATAACTGGATAAAGTAACTATGGTACATCTATCTACACAACAGAATACTATGTAGCCACCAGGAAAAATGAAGTCATACATTTTATTGTAAATGGATGGATATGAAGAGTATCATGCTGAGTGAAATGAGTCAGAAGGAGAGGGGCAGACATAGAATGATAACAGTCATTTGTTAGATATAGAAAAGTGTAGTATGAGACTGATACCCAAGGACAGTAGAAATAAGGGTCAGGAAGATTGATCCACAGTTGGAAGAGTGCCACAAGTGGTGGAGGGAAGTTAGGATAGAGAAGAGATCACTAAGACAATGATAGTTGGAAATGGTCAATGGACAAGAACTGAGAGTTGAAAGTAGGTAAAGGTTATACATGATAACCTTCCAGTACTGTAGTGCAATCCATAATGCCCAGAAGGAAAGAAAGAGAGAGAGAAAAGTATCTGTCATAGAGGCAGGTAGGAGGTTGATGGGAGGAAAACTGGGAACATTGATGGTGGGAAATATACACTGATGAATGTGAGGGTGTTGGAGCATTGTATTACTGAAACCCAATCAAGAATAACTTTTTAACTGTGTATCTCAAGATGATTCACTTAAAAATTAAATAAATAAAAGAAAGGCATGTTCATATCAACTGGCTAAGGAATTTTATGCATTTTCATAACAAATTAATATCGTGTTTATATTGGTTAAATAACTTAGTAATCAATCACCACCACAAATTGACTTTTATTGATTTGTCACTTGTCGGTTGTCTTCCTGTTGTTCATTGATTTGCTCAGGTGGGTGCCAGTAACATCTCCATTTGTTAGGAATGAGGTCCATTATTGTTACTGTCTTTGGCATACCAAATACACCACGGGTATCTTGCCAGTCTCTCCCATGGCTCTGGGTTCATTCCAGAGGACCCAGTCTTTGATTATGTCAGACATCAACCATCCAGGGTTCATGGTGTAGAGCCCTGGGTGTAGACAAGCCTATCTTCTGTCTGCCACCTGCTGATGCAGATGGGCACTGCTGCCACACCTGCAACACCTCGAAGTGCAGGTTTACTGATCTATTTTCTGATAATTTCCTTTGTCCTTTATTTAAGTTTTATTGGAGTAGTAATATAAAATATATGTGATATATGCTATAGGAAGAAACCTGGGAACATTGGTAGAGAGAGAGAAGGACATTGGTAGTGGGTTTGGTATTGGAATATTGTATGCTGAAACAATTATTATGAGCAATTTTATAAATCATAGGTATTAATAAAAATTAAGGCAAGAAAAAATGAAATTAGTAAGAATGGTCAGATTCTGAATACAGATAGGATTTAATGATTGATTACATGAGAATGTGGGGAAAATTATGTTCTTAGGGTTATTTCAAGGTTTTTTAGGTGAGTGACTGGAAGACATATCTCAGTCAGTAAAATGGTGTATTCTGTGGGAGAAGCAAGTTTGAGGTAAGAGTAGGAAGACAAGTATATTCTTGGGCATTTTAACTTGATATCCATTGTAGGAAGCCAAGGAGAGATGTGCACTCAATTGGACAGGAGAGTCTGGATCTGAAGATAAAGATTCACGATGACTGGATAAAGAAACTTTGTTACATCTGCACAATGGAATACTATGCAGCTGTTATAAAATGAAGTTATGAAATTTGCCTATAAAGGGATGGACATAGAGAGGATCATATTGTGTGAAATTAGCCAGGAGAGAGACAGATATAGAATGACTGCATTTATTTGCATGACATAAATATATATACTATATATATACATATTATGATACCAATATCCAAGGTAAGTCAAAAGGTGAATCAGGAGATCTTGTCAAAGGTGGTAATTACCACAAACGTGTGGGAGCAGAGGTTAGGTAAGACAGAGAATGGAACAGTGTGCCAATAATTGTCGAAAGTGCTATTACCACATAGAACTAAGCATTAAACACAGGCAAAAAGATACACACGATAACCTCTAAGTATATATATATATATTATATTGCAATCCACAATGTGTAGGAGAAGGAAGAGAGAAAGAGAGAGAGAAAGAGTAAGAGAGAAAAGGGATAAAGAGCCTGCCATGGAGGCAGGCTAGGGGATGGGGGAGGGAATCGGGGACATTGGTGGTAGGAAATGGGCACTGGTGGAGGGATGGGTGCTAAAACATTGTATGGCGAAACCCAAGCATGAACATTTTTGTAATTGTTTATTTCATGGTGGTATAATAAAATTATTTAAAAAAATAAAGAAACTAAAAGAAAAAAAAAGACAAAGATTCAGACTAAAACAAACTCTTGGGAAATGTCAGCATTTCAAAGTCTTTATGTATGTGAGATTGGGTAAGAAGAACTAGGGAGTGAGTCTAGATAACAGAGTTCAAGAACAAAGAGAATTTAAGCCTTGGGATATTTTTATAGTAGATTTAGAAAATATAAATAAAAGGTAGGAAAGATTGAGAAGGAATAAACAGTGATGTAGGAGGAAAACCAAAAGGGAGTGATGACACAGAAGCCGAGGGGAGATGTGGTTTCAAGGTTTTCAAACTCATTACACAGAAAGAGAGGGATAATTGCTGAAAGAATGTACTCAGTTCACATATTGCTAACGGGGAGAATTAGTAGAGATTAAGTTGTTTCCATTCAGTATGACAATTTGAAAGTAATAAATAACTAGCCTAGTCCCCTCTGGTGAGACCAAATTCCGACTGCAGTGGGTTCAGGAGAAAATGGTAGGAGAGGAGTGGAGACAGAAAATGCAGAACCTATAGAGTTCTGTTGTACAGGGGCAGAAATAGAGTGTGGTAGCTGGAGAGTAATTTGATGTCAAAAGAGAGGGAGGTTTGTTTGCTTGCACATTGAGAGAGAGAGAAATACTAGAGCCCGCTGACACTAACAATCCTGCATAAAGAGAACTTGGGTTTTACAGAGGAGAGAAGAGAGAACCGCTGTGGCAATGTCCTTGAGCCAGTGAGGGGGGGAAATTGAACAAACTAGGAGAGGTTAACTATAGAAAGGACCAAAGAGTAGAGTCATTGTCATAGGAAGGAATATATAAGTACAGTTGGGTAGGATATTTTCTATACAAGAGAGAACATGTAATTTTCTATGAATGCTTTTATTTTCTTAGCAATGTAGGCATCAAGGCCACCCACTAAGAGGAGGAATGGGGAAGAGGAGGAATTATGAAGTGTGACATCAGGAGAGTGGGAGAATAAATAGACTAAAGAAACGTAGTGGCAGGATTTCTACCAGCATTCTATAAAGATATGAGAGGTTATTTTGATTAGTAGAAACACAGAGTTGAGAGTTTTGTACATTTGTTGACAATCTACCTGTGGAAGCAAATCTGTAGGCCTTAGAGCACACAAATTTTTTTAACCTCCTGGAATTTTAAAGCAAGTGTAAGCAATAAATAATTAACATATTAAAGATTTAAATATTTTGAGACAATAGAAAAGATGTCTATGACAAGGAAGTATGTTAAACTGTTAAAGTTATTTAAAGAGTTTGGAGGAAGAAAAGAAGTGATCTAGAAGTGCCATGCTTATAGAACAGACAAATTCAGAGAGGGATAAGTGATGGTGAAAAGGGGTAGAGAAAAAGCAAGTGGAGTTGCTGATAAAACAGAGGATACATAGTGAAGTTTGAATATCAGATAAGTAACAGGTGACAGATTTAGTATAATTATGTCTCATGTATTTCCATGATCACTTGACATCTCGTTATTCATCAATTTGCTCAAGAGGGCGCCAGTAACATTTCCATTTGACCCTATCATGTGCCAGTGTAGCCCAATGGCATCTGCATGCTTCATGTATTTCCATCTTAAATAAAAGTCATATATATATATATTTAGTCTTATTAATTTATTATATATAATTTATTATAGACAGATTTAGTTTATTTACTCAGACATGAGGCGTAGAGCTGCTACTGGTTCTCCCTGTGCTCAGCTGATCATGAGGCGCCTGGGAGAGAAGGCAGGTTCTAGCCCTAGCCCGCCATCTCAACAGAGCCTTGCAAGAAGCCAGAGCAACTCCACACCATGAGGACAGCCATTTTCAACATCCAGACTCCACAGCTCATCAGAGCCCCACCCAAGAGAAAAGCAGATCTCTCCCCCTTGTGGTTAATCAGTAAATGCACGAGATGAGAGCCTACTGCTGAGAGTATACTACCTGCATGGCAGAGCCTGACAAGCTACCCGTGTCATATTTGATATGCCAAAAACCAGTAACAATTATAGACCTCATTCCCATGACCTGAAGGAATCTTTGAGGCTCTTCGTGTTCTTGGAGAGAGCAGATGCCCTTGGGCTGCACTAGCATGAGACAGGAAGTATGGAGATGTTACTGGTGTCAGCTCGAGCAAATCGATGAACAACAGGAAGACAAGTGACAAGTGACTAAACTAAATAGATATATAATATAGATTTAGTTTGTATATGTGATTTATGTATAGATTTAGTTTATATAACTTATTATATATAGATTTAGTATTATTAATTTATAATGAGGACCACTCCCTTCAATGCTTGGCTCTGATAATTTGGTTCTCTGGGGTGAACAGGGACATCCTGGTAGTACTCAGAGAGATCATGTGTTGCTGGGCTTGAACTCAAGGCCTCACTCATACTGAGCATGTGCTCTTCACTACTTGTACTATCTCCCTGGCCCTTGACCCTGTTTTTAATTTCTTTGCTAAATCTGGCAATCCTCTCTCCAAGGTTAGAAAAATAACAACCATGAACACAAAGCATTCAGTGGTGGCAGAAACTTCTATACGACCATGGAAATGAGACTTTGTTATTAGAACATTGTGAAGGCAGACACTCAGTGAATGTAACGGATATAATCATGTAATAGAGAGAATTGATAATAAGAGGGAGAAGAACATATAGCCCAAAGTTAAATGTAGAGATGGGCCCCAGGTTCTGAGCTCATAGCCACTGGAATGCTATATGCATTTGGATAAAGTATGAACCACCAAGATCCGGGGTTTTATTGATGAGAACTCACAAATGATGCTAGGAGATATGTGGGAGGCCTTTGCCAAAGATTTTTGGCCGACCAAACTGGCAGTTCAGAAGGCTGGAGGATGCGGTAGTGTTCAGACCCTGTAGTGCTGGGAACTATCAAGGTTGCATGCTCAAGGGCTTCTAGAGCTATACCCGTTGATGCTCAGAGAAGTGCAGTGCCAGGGATTGAAACTCCTTGCATACTCCCCTAACCTCTGTACATCTTTCCAGTCACCTCTCCCAAAGTTCCTGTTTTTAAGACATTCAGTAAAGGCCAAAGATTTCTCAGTGCTAAGGTCACAGCATACCTGACTTGGATCTCTTGAGCTCATGATTTTAATTTAACATAAATTTTGACTTTATTTCAATCAAAAGTTGGAAAGTTTCAAGTACTTTGATTTCACGTTGGGGTTCCAGATAAGGGAAAGGGATTTATTATTACAAATGAAATATGAGAGAGAAAAATATTCTCAGATGAAAATCAGATAGTGAACTTCAGATTATAAATTGTTTAATAGAACACTCTTTTCCCAGGAGGCTTGCCCTATATTGGATTTCATTTCATTACAACTGAAAGAAAAAAATCATTAGAGAAATTCTAAGCATTGATGTGAAAAGTAAGAGATGGAAGAATTGTTTCTGCCTGGCTGCCAGAGGTAGGGGCTTAGTGACTGAGGACAATGAGTCCAAGAACTGTGAACTATCAATGGGTAGAAGATTCGAGTGACAGACACATATGTATCATAGTCGCATTTTATCTTTAGATGCCTCAAGCTTCTATAGTATTATAATAGAATATTTGTTGCTGAAATTCCTGCTGCAAGGAAGAAAATATGGTAACTTTGGAAGGAAGTTTCAAAAATAAAGCTTCATAAAGTGACCTTTGACAATTACTACTGTGGATTAGGGTCAAGGATAACTTAGTTCTTACTGCCTTAAAATATTGTCATCTATCTTTTCCCTGAATGGAGTGTTCATTTTGCCAGTTCCATAGATAATTAGATTGTTAACTCTATCTATTTATAGCAGCAAACACTCTACTGGCATGTAGCAAATGCTGATTATTAATCAAGGCCTTCTACTGACTCAGGGTGGAACAAAATGTAATTATTTAAATTAGATTTAGGCCAAGGTTCAATGACCTCTCAGGCAACATCCTGATTTTTGCAAGCACTTGCTTCTTAAGCTGTGTCTTTGAAAGATGTAAAGATTCCAATCTTTAGGAGCCTCAGGGTGAATAGTGCTGCTGAGTTTAGGCACCTTCCAGCATTCTTAAAAGAACTGTGTTCTCTACTATAAATGCACCTATGCAAGTGCCAGCTCATGGCTTAAAACCAGATTTACCAAGTAAATCGTTATACAAAGCAGTAATGGATGTGAGATTTTAATAGAAAATCAATAAAAGTTAATTTTCATGGATGCTCTTAGGAAGGGTAATCCCTAAGCCTATCTTTTATCATATATCACATTACTTTATGCTTTGGGAGAAAAACTAAGATTTTATTAGGTGAGTTTTAAAAAGACAGCCATTGGGCTGGCTTAACCCTCTAGAGATTTGACCAAGTGCCCCCACTCCCCCAATCTTGGCCATTTGGAAATTGAATACCCCAGGTAGGGTAGAGTAAAAAAAATGGAGAGTAGGTCTTTGTGCAGTTTGCTATTGCTCTGAAAGGGGGTCTTTCCTTTGGCATTAATTGAAGAGTAGGTAAGACTAGATTTAGTTGT
Organism: Cryptotis parvus; assembly: GCA_021461705.1. Taxonomy (NCBI): domain Eukaryota; kingdom Metazoa; phylum Chordata; class Mammalia; order Eulipotyphla; family Soricidae; genus Cryptotis; species Cryptotis parvus. The sequence continues at coordinate 98,215 of JAJIBD010026625.1, forward strand.
CTCTTTCATCCATCCTGCCCCCCCACCACCCAGTTAGACCTTATTATTCTAACATGCTTCTGTGTTAGGGGATCAAAATCTTTTCATTTGTTTCTTTGCTTGTTTGGAGGCCATGCCTGGAAACGCTGCAGTTGGGGGGTTGGGGGAGCTACTCCTGGCAGTCCTCAGGGGAAATATGCAAAACCTAATCTCAGCCCTTTTAGCTATCTCCATGCTCGCAGTTTTTCTTATAAAAATACAGGCAAAGAGCAAATGACTTTTCCATTTCTTTCAGATTCAGGTATACATCACTTAAAGGTGTTTTTATTCCATATTGCTTCTGAGAAAGCAGGCAAATTCTTTTAATTTTCTGATGGGTAGAGAAGCGAATAGTGACTGCTTTCTACTTGGTACCTGTTTTAGACAAAAAATATTTTGGTTCCAAATAACAAGCCTGAACAAAAAGCTGGAATCTATTTAGTAGATACAGTGATATCTCCCAAGGGCTAGATATCCAGTTGGGCATAAGGATATATTCTAGGTCTTAAAGAATCTTTTGCTGGGGCTGCCAATCATCTGTCTTTGCTACTCTAAGTATCTGCTCCTTATGATTCCCCTGCAGACTAACGTTCTCTGCTTAGCTTGCATATGTTTTCTTATAGCTGCCCTTGAATGGTTATCTGCAAACTCTGTTATAGAATTTCCAGAGACTCTAGATATCTTATATAATCCTATTTTTTAAAATTATAACATTAACACTTCAGATGTATCTCATGTGTAGAAAATATAACTTTGAGTTATTTTAAGGAGTTCACCAGTGATCTTTAGTCTGTTTATTTGTGTTTTCCAGCCATGACCATTAACTAATTTAAGAATATTTCTGTCAACCTCCACCCCACCCCAATAAATTTTGTGCTCATTATCAGCTAGTACCAATTATCCCCTCCTTCTATTTCCTGAAAACCACTAATTTACTTACTTTCTCTATGGGTTTGCCTATTCTTAACATTTTATGTGAATGTTACCATATAATATATTACCTTTTATGTCTGGCTTTTATCAATTCAAAGAAAATATTAAAACTTTCTCCACATTGCAGCATTATTTAGTGTGGCTAAATAATATTTTAGATTGTATTTTATTTATTATACATCCATCAAGTGAAGGGTTGATAGGGCTTTTTTTTAAAGCTATTTTGAATAATGCTGCTCTAAATATCTGGAATCAAATTTTTTGTAGGAACATGCATTTTAAATTCTCTTAGACATATACTAGGGGTAAAATTGCTGGGTCATATGATTATTCTATTTTTAAATTTTTGAGGAACTGCTGTATGCTTTATATAGTCATGGAATAATTTGACATTGCCAACAGGAATAACTAATGAGGTTCATTGCTTTTTAGTTCTAAATTTCCAGGGTGCTAAATCCAATTATCCCATGTCAATCTTTGGATTATTTTCCCTTTGGTCAACTGTTTGCCCTGTTCAATAAAACTCAAAATGGGGAGGGTAGTGGATGTCAGGGGAGAATGGTCAAATGATACATTTATGCAGAAGCTAACCATCAAAAGGTGCTCAGAAAAGGAGACCTCTGGTATTTTGCCATCTTTCCCTTCCTGTCTCCCCATTCCAACTTATAGAAGCTGTCAATGGATGACAATTCATTATTTGTATCTTAAACTGAGCCTTAACTTTTATTATGAAAATATATAAAATTATCTAGGAGTAAGTAACATTCCCTTTGAATAGTTGTTTCTTATACCAAACACATGCAAATGAAAATTTCAACCTAAGGTCCAGAGAGATGGTACAGAAGTTACGGTTCTTACACTGCATGCAACCAACTATGGTTTGATCTCTGACACTGCATATGGTCTCCTGAGACTAAGCCAAGAGTACAGAGCAGGTGATTCATGAGCACAGATCCAGGAAGAGGCTCTGATTATAGCTGCGTGGGAGCACCTAACCAAATCCCCACTCCCCAAAAGCAAACAAAAAAACAAAATTAAAGCCCAATGCAAATCTGCTGACCAACATGTGCAGAAGATGTTAAGGGAGTTAGATCTTAAGTGACCATACATTAAGAAAGTGGAACCTTAATGTCATTGATTGAATTCTCAGGCTACTTGTGGTTTGGAACTATAACTATTGTCCCTCCTTCCTATTTTGGGATCTGAATTTCCATTTTTTATTCATGCCTTTTGGGAGATTTGTAGACAAAGTCTCATATACACTTTCCAAAATGAGTTGCTTTATAAAATCCCAGAATGCAGTCAAGTCCATCTGTTTCCTCTCCTACATTAACTTATTTGTTGCCGTTAAGTCCCAGACAGTCCTTGGAGAGATGCAGTTATAGGAGAGAAAACTGATTATGAGGGGGATATTTTAGGGTCATTGAGATTTATTCCCTCTGTATGCAAAGCCTGCATAATGTGTGCAATAACCTGAGATCACCTTGGCATAAAACAGGGCTCACGTTTAAGCAGCTAATCGTGCAGTGTGCACATGAGGGGAATAGTAAGCAAAGGATTCCCACCACAGAAGGCTTAACAATCAGGCTTAAGATATTGCAATGGAAATGAGGCTGGCTGTGCAGCATTTTAACTGAGCATTACTCTGGAGCTTGTCTCCTAGTACTAAGGCTCTCAAAAATTATTGATTTGCATCCAAATGGAGAGAAGATTTAATATTTGCTTTTTTTTAGTGAAAGTCAAGATAAATGTACACCAGCAAAACTTAACCTGAATTACACTCTGTATTCATGATAATCACAACCACACACACACACACACACACACACACACGAAGTGTGAGAGAATAATAGACTGAGTGAGAAATGTAGAAATCTGAAAGTGGAAGGTAGATATGTATAGTAAGCTTTAAAGATAATTTTGCTGTATTACTACACATTATTTATGATCATTTTATATGTGGAGTTAGGGGAGTAGTTTCATTTCTGTTTTGGTACGGAGCCCCTATGGAGTGGCAATTCAGATGTTATAAGAGTCTGCTTCTTAACTCAATGATTGTGGGCAATGTTGCTTCTCTTCTCTTTCTGTCTCCAAGAGACTTCCAGACATAGTAGGTGACACTGATGGATGGTCCCCACCTAGCTTTTTATTGAAGTCCCACATTGTACACAGAAGGGGTGAGATAGTTGATGGTTCAGTCAGGAGTGGACAGCAAACAGGTCAATAGAAATTCAACCTGAAATTGCTGTCACAGCAGCTTGTTATAGCGTTTGGCTTTGATGTACAGCTACAGCACTTTGTAATTCAGCAGATGCGGTGCTGCGGGACTGCTCCATTAGGTGTAGCTGTAACCAGAAGTCAGGTGATCTGGAGCCCAGTTCCAGTAGGAACATCACGACCTTGGGAAAATTCTCAACACTTCTTTGATTTGCCAGAGAGGCAGAATGGGTATTAGACTTTCCTAACCAGGACTGACTAGGACAATGCATATAAGTATACCTTGAGAAAGGAAAGTGGGGGAAATCATTGCTAATACAACAGAGCGTGGGAGGTCAAAATTTCCTTGGGGCATTTCCCTGCCTAAATTGGAAAAAGTGGGAGAAGAGAACTTAAGTTTTTCAAAAGCAGGTATTACAAATTTTGTTTCATTTAACCTCATCAGCATAGGTAGTGTTTCCATTTTGCAGAAGAATTAACTTGTGCTGAGAGAATAAAAATGGTTTGCTCGAAGTTCCTCATTCAGTTTGTACAAAGCAGAGGTAAGACTGGAAGGAAATGTCTTATTTCAATGCTGCGTCTAGGGTTTGTAACCCTGCCTTAATGTTCAACCTAAGACCGACCTGTATGTCAACAGACCATCCCTTTCCCCTTGTTTCTGCCACTTACCTGCTATCTGACCTTGGGAAAAATTAATCCCTTTGAGTCTGGCCCATTTTCTGTAATAAGATTAATAGCATTCACCTGAAGGCCTGTCTGAGGCTTCAATGAGCTTGTTTATGAACAGTGGTCAGCTGTGAACACAGAGAAGGCGATTCATTGCCTTAACATCCATCACACTTCCCTACCTATTTAATTCATGCTTCTTATTCTGCAATGATCCCAAAGTCTGACCTGTACCTTGAGACTTCCCTTCATATCTTCAACTACAAGAATGAAAAAAGCCACTACACATCATCTTTCTGATTTTACTGACATTAGAAAATGTGAAAAACACCATTAAATATTTCTTTTGTAAAAAAATATTTCATTATACCACCGTGAGATATACAATTACAAAGGTGTTCATAATTGGTTCTCAGTAATACAGTGTTCCAGCACCCATCCCTCCACCAGTGCCCCATACCCACCAAAATGTACCCACACTTCCTCCCACTCACCCCCCCCAGACTGCCTCTATAGCAGACACCCCTCTTTTCCTCTCTTTCTCTCTCTGCCTCTCTCTGTATCTCTCTCCCACTTTTGTACATTGCAGCTAACCCTGCTGATATTTGTGGTTTATCATGTAAGTCTCTTCTTTGTGTATATTCAATGGTGAGTTCTAGTCTGACGTTACCATTTCCCACTTTTAGTAAAACACTGGTATTATTTATATCCCATTAATGAATGCAGTCATTCTATATCTGTCATTTCCTTCTGACTAATTTCAATCATGGATAGTATCCATGTCCATCCATTTGCAGGTAAATTTCATAATTTCGTCTTTCTGACAGCTGCATAGTAATCCATTGTGTAGATGTACCACAGTTTATTTAGCCAGTCCTCTGTTCTCGGGCACTTAGGCTGTTTCCAGATTCTAGCTATTGTGAATAGCGCAGCGATGAATAAAGAAATACAGATAGTGTTTCTGCTATGTGTTTTTGGGTCTCCAGAGTATATTCCCAGGAGTGGTATTGCTGTATCAAACACCACTTTGTCAGTGATGTTTCGTCTTTTGAAGATGTCTTTAGTTTCGATGTCGTACAGTGTTTTTCCTATGTTTTCTTTGATATACCTTATAGATTCATGTCTGATGTTGAGATCTACAATCCATTTTGATCTGACTTTTGCGTATGGCGTTAGAAGGAGTTCTAAGTTCAAGCATTAGATACCTAGTTTACGGAGGAATGTCCATATTGTTTTCCAAAAGGGCTGGACCAATTGGCACTCCCACCAACAGTGGATTAGAGTCCTTTTTTCCCCACATCCAAGCCAGCACCGGTTGTTCTTGCTGTTTTGGATGTGTGCCAGTCTCTGTGGTGAGATGATACCTCATTGTTGTTTTGATTTGCATCTCACTGATGATTAATGATGAGGAACACTTTTTCATATGCCTTTTGACCATTCGAATTTCTTCTTTTTGGAAGCTTCTGTTCATTTATTCTCCCCATTTTTTGATGGGGTTGGCTGTTTTCTTCTTGCAAAGTGCAACCAGTGCCTGATATATCCTGGATATTAATCCCTTACCAGATGTATATTGGGTGAATATTCTTTCCCACTCTGTGGATTGTCTTTGTATCTTGTTCACCATTTCTTTTGAGGTGCAGAAGCTTTTCAATTTTATATAATGCCATTTATCTTTGCTTCCATTTGCTTTGTCAGTGGTGTTTCGTCTTTGAAGATGCCTTTAGTTTCGATGTCGTACAGCGTTTTTCCTATGTTTTCTTCAATATACCTTATAGATTCATGTCTGATGTTGAGATCTGGAATCCATTTTGATCTGACCTTTGTGTATGGCATTAGAAGGAGGTCTAAGTTCAAGCATTAGATATTTCTAAACCGAGCATCTAATCACTTCTTTGGAATGAAACTACTCTTTACTTATTTATTTATTTTTGTTTAGGGCCATGCAAGCTTTAGTCAGCACTTACTCCTGGCTCTGCAGTCAGGGATCACTCCCAGTGGATTCTAGGGATTATATGTGGTGCCTAGGATCTGACCCATGCTAGCTGCGTGGAAGGCACACAAGTATCTGCTGTACTTTTGCTTTGGCTCCTAGAGAAAAACTGCTCTTAAGCTGAGGGAAGGCATAGGCCTTGAACTGTAACTCTGTAAAATATCAGGGAGAAGATTGTTTTCGTCAGTGGTAATTTTATTTGTATTTCCTTAGTTACAGTTAGTGGTGACATCATTATGGTATTGCTTTTGACTACTGTCTCCACATTATTTATCCTCTCTAATATTTATCGGTAGAGAGTATTGATGAAGTCTATGAAGTAAAGTTATTTCCATTGAAGATGGTGATTTGAATCCAGACATTTACTTTTCGTTCTAACTAGCTAAAAATATTGAAAAACATCCTCAACAGAGCTAGAAAATAGAAACGCCGCCGCCATCAGTCCAGAAACTTAAATTACGGTTTACTTAAAACTAGATTTACAGTCTTTGTAATGAGAAACTTCTATTTTCTAAATTTCTAAAATAGTCTTCTTTGTGGTTGAGTCGTATGCCCAAGAATGATATATTCAAGTTTTATCCTCCAGCATCTGTGAATGTGACCTTATTTGAAAATAAGGGTTTTGAAGATGTAATCAAGTTAAAATGAAGTCAAGATGGATTAGGATCGTTTCAAAGCCAGTGACGGGTGCTCTTATGAGAGAGGAAATTTCTAGGAGAGATACAAGAAAGAAGACCTGTAAGGATGAAGACAGAAATTGGAGGCATGCAGCTGTCAGATAAGGAATGCCAAGCAGTATTGGTAGCCAACAGAAGCTGAGAGACTTGAAAGAATTATCCACTCCAGCCTTCACAGGCGCATAGCCCTGCCAGAGCCTTGGTTTGGGGATTGCGGACTCCAGAACTAAAGGAATGCATTTCTGCTTTTTAAAGTCACCCAGTATGTGACAATTTGTTACAAAAGTCCCAGTAATCTGACACAAGCTTGATCGAAAACTTAAACAAACATAGATTTAGAAATTAAATTTAAGTGCTGAACCAGATGCCCTTCAGCACATGTGAAGGAAATACCCACCTGGAAAGTTAGTGGTACATTGTTTCATTAGAAGCTCAGATCATCTTAAAGCTCAGGCTTTCAGGGAGTACAAGTTATAAAGGACATCTGAATACAGCAAATGACTTCAGTAAGGACCTTAACCTTCCAAGACGTGCCAAGTTAGGTAAAGCCAAGGCAGCATTATAATGGGATGCTGCTAAGGAAAGCTGTGCAGGCCAGTGAGAGAAGTGAGGAGGGGATGGGACGGAGCATAGCAGACTCACGAGGTGTCCTGGAACACTGTGAGTTAAGTGAACAATCTGTCTTCATCCTTACAGGGCTTCTTTCTTGTATCTCTCCTAGAAATTTCCTCTCTCATAAGAGCACCTGTCACTGGCTTTGAACCCATCCTAATCCACCTTGACTTCATTTTAAACTGATTACATCTTCAAAACCCTTATTTTCAAATAAGGTCACATTCACAGATGCTGGAGGATAAAACTATCCATTGGTTTTTTGTTTTGGGGCTTCAGGTCTTACTTCTTGCTCTGAGCTCGAGGCTCATTCATTGGGGTGCTTGGGAGTCCATATAGGGTGCCGAGGATCAAACCTGGGTTGGTCATATATGAGGTAAGTCCTCTACCTGCTTTATTATCTCTCCAGCTCTAGATTGCCAATATTGTAAAAAATAATTTCACCCAAGAAAATAATGAGGTTTTGTTTGTTATTCAATGCCTGTTTGTATAAAGATCCATAGTTTCAGATAAGTGAGTTGTAAAATTCCCAAATAGTAAAAGAATTTTTATTGAGTGCTTACCGTGCACCAGGTTTAATGCTAGGAAAAGGTAAATTCAGAATTTTTAGTCTTATGTGCAAAAAATCTGAAAACAGTGTAGAAAGATAAAATGGGACAATCAGGGAATTTTTTTTAGGGTGTGTAAATAGGAAAAAACTAATGGACCTGGAAAACTATTTAATAATTCAAATTATTTAAACATGGGAATATAGTCAGAGAAATCCAAGGAAATGACCACTCTGACAAGCACTTATTCCAGGAAATTAGAAGAGAAAAAATTTAGGTGAACAACCAATTCCTTTTAATATATCTATACAATAATAGAGAGGATACCGTATTTCTAAAAACAGAATAAGTTGAGACAAAGAAATATTGCCATAAGATAAAAAATACGATTCTTAAAATAGAAAAAAATTGAATCTTGTAGTAAATTGAATTGGTGAGTTAAGTATTTAAGCTGAGAAATTCTCCCAGATTCCAGAGCTAAGCCTATAAACTTAAGCATAATGCATGTAAAGAAAAGCAGAGAGGGAAATAAAGCAACCAATTCATGTAGACATAACAAGAATAACAAAAGCAGAAAACTCTTCTAGAAAAGTCCAATTTAAAAAATTTTAATCTTAAATATTTAAGCCTGAAAACTGAAAGGACCTATAGGATTTCTATAATGTTATATAGACTCCTGCACATTGGTAGTTTCCTGATGTAGATTTCTTTCTGCATCCAGGGAAAACCCAACCAACTAACCCAATCAGGTTAGCTTTAAAAGGGAAAAATTATAGAGTTAAAGGGAAAAATAATAGAGTTATCATACTGTCTAATATAGCAGCCTAATTACTTGGAGATTGGCAATAATATATGTAGAATTTTGAGGAGAAAGTATCAAGGAATATATATGGTTTAAATATTAGGCAATGGAAAAAGATATTCTTAAGCTTTCAAGAAGTCAAAAAGAATTCTTCTTCAAGAGACAATTTCTTGAAGTTCTATGGCAATTAAAGCAAGACATCAACATAAATAATTCAAACTGGAGGAAGCCAGAGACACTTTTTTTAGAGAAACGAAACCGTAAAATTTAGACTAATGTATAAATAATTGCCTCTAACATTATAAAACTCAGAAAATTATTTAAAGTGATAATGACCTGGATCTAAAACCAGCCATAACACTCCTGGGAATATACCCTGGGAAGCCAAAAACACACAACGGAAACACCATCCACACTCTTATTTTCATAGCAGCACTATTCACAATAGCCAGAATCTGGAAACAACCAGTGTGCCAGAGAACTGATGACTGGATAAAGAAACTTTGGTATATCTACACAATGGAATACTATGCAGCTGTTAGGAAAAATGAAGTTATGAAATTTGCCTATAAATGGATGGACATGGAGAGGATCATGTAGAGTGAAATTAGAAGAAAAAAAAGACAGATATAGAATGCCTGCATTTATTTGCATGACATATATGTATATATGTATATATGTATATATATATATACATATATATATATATGTATATATACATATATATATATATATAGAGAGAGAGAGACTCTAGCTCCACCTCCATGAACCCCTGGTGACCTCTGCCTCTGAGAACCACCTACCTGGGCTTGAACTCAGCTACTCTGCTGAGCTGGTCTTGAGATCAGCGTCTCTTGGGTGGGTTCTGATGAGCTGTGGGGTCTGGACCACGAAAATGGTGGCTATTAGGTGAGAGAGTCTCATCCGGCTGCTCTGAGGCCCTACCGAGGTGATGGCCCAACTCCCCAAGCCCATCTTGTCTCCTGGGAACCTCATGGTCAACTGAGCTAGGGGAGAGCCAAATTTTGTCTTATTTTTTTTAACTATTTATCTCTAGGTGCAGAATAGTTCCATCCTAACTCACGGGTGATGGATTGATGAATGAGTGAAGAGTCTGTTTAATCTCTACAATCAAGTTAGAACTTTAAAATTTATTGTAGCAAAAAAATAGGAAGACTAATTGATAGCTGAAAAAAATAGTTGGTAGGCGATTTAAAATAAAAAATGCCAATGGCTTAGATAAAAGAAAGATGATCTACTATAATTGGAGAATGCAAATTTAAATTACAAATATCTATCAATTCTTATTCATTATTCTGATTACATAGATTAATATATGTGATAATACAAAGTATTTGCTGTCCATATGAGAAAATAGAAACTCTTCTAATCTATTAACAGGACTTTATAAAGTATAAATACTTTAAAGATGTTGGCTCTATGGAACAAAGCTGAAGATACCCTGTCACTGTCACTGTCTTCCTGTTCATCATCGATTTGCTCGAGCGGGCACCAGTAACATCTCCATATGTCCTGTCTCATGCAAGTAGAGCCCAAGGGCACCTGCTTGCTCCAGGAACATAAAGAGCCTCAAACCATTCCATCAGGTCATGGGAATGAGGTCTATAATTGTTACTGGTATCTGGCATATCAAATACAACACAGGTAGCTTGCCAGGCTCTGCCATGCGGGTAGCATACTCTTGTAGTCATCTCAAAATCCAGCATTTATTGATGAGCCGGGCTGTGATAGGCTGGTCTGCTGGGTGGAGTTCTGATGAGGGGGAAGTCCGGATGTGGAAAAATGGAGGTCCTCATACAGTGGGGGGGTCGCCTGGCTCGTTGTTAGGCTCTGCTGGGGTGGCGGGCCAGGGCTAGAAATGCCATCCCTCCCAGGCGCCTCATGAGCGGCTGGGCACAGTGAGAGCCAGTAGCAGCTCTGCCCCCATGTCTGTCTCTGGATTAGCATACCTGGTCCGGATTTAAAAAAGACTGCAGCAGGGTGGATCTCGATGAGCTGGGCTGTGATAGGCTGGTCTGCTGGGTGGAGTTCTGACGAGGGGGAATTCGGATGTGGAAAATGGAGGTCCTCATGGAGTGGGGGTCGTCTGGCTTGTTGTGAGGCTCTGCTGGGGTGGTGGGCCAGGGCTAGAACCTGCCATCCCTCCCGGGCGCCTCAAGAGCAGCTGGGCACAGTAAGAGCCAGTAGCAGCTCTCACTGTGCCCAGCCTATGCTTCAGCAATTCCACTTCTAGATTTAATTCTACAAATTTCTTTAAATAGTCCCCTCATTAATTCCTCCAAGAATATTCTTTTGGTATTATTTGTAATAGTGAAATATTGGAGTCAACTTAACTTTTCATTAAAAGGAATAAAAGAGGAATGATTAATATAAATACATTTATACAATATGCATCAGTTAAAACTAATGAACAACATTTATATCTTAACTAAATATCAAAGGCATTTGGTTGGTTAAAAAAAAGAAAACATTCGAGAATGGTATATAAGATAAAATGGCATTCATTAAAATTTAACATTCAAAGTCATATCCACATTACTACAAATTTTGTAGTACTACAGAGATGGCTAACAGTAGGAAATAAGAAATAAAAGGAAAATGTCAAATTCATTCTTAGTGATATCCTTTGGGAAGGATGGATAGGAGAATTTTCATCGTGTGGATTTGTATAAAGGATTTTGACTTTATAATGTCTCATTTCCTTTGTTTAAAAAATCTGAAACTAAGTGACAATGTTAACATTTGTTAATTCTGAATAGTGAATACATGGGTGTTTGTTATATTCTTGTACTTTATTTTTAAAACCTTTTCACACTCCCCAAAAGTATAATAAATAGCTAACCTGATGGCCTTATAACAGTGATTCCATTAGAAGATATATGAGTTTTAGGGAGGAGGAAGTGGACCCATTTAACTTCTGAAATGATTTTAAAAAACAGAACTTTATATATGTGCTGTGTATGCACATTGAAACTTTGAAGACAGAATGGCTCTTTTACTTCCAAAAGCATTTGTAAATTATAGGGGGCATCTTTTATTTGCACAACTGAATAATGATACTGACAGTTAAAATGTGGGACCAACAATGCTAAATATCAATTTTTATTTTGCCATTTGATAAGCTGACTAGTTCCAAATTATAATGGCATCATTTTGAAGAAATATTGAATTAGAAATTATGTTCTACTAAAGAAAACAGAAAGTTCCCTATTGGTAACTTAAGCACATACATATTTTATTTTCCTTATGTAACATGTGGACTGGAGGTTGCTGGTACACGTGTCAGAGCTATTTATTTTTGCCTCTTTGTCATTGTTTCCCAATAGCTGATGAGCTTCTATCCACCAACTAGAATGTTTAGAGAGTGCGGAAAAAGAAGACTAGAGGAGGAAAGGGTTGTATTCGTATTTGGAGAGCAAGACTCACCTAGAAATTCTCTTTAGTTTTCTGTTATTGAAAGAAAATGTGGTTCTTGGCTTTGCAGGCTTTAATATAAAGAAAATGGATTTGTAATAATGGTTATTAAAGTAAGTAAATCCACAGCATTTGATACAATAGTGATTAGGTTAACTTTTCACACTAAATTCAAAGAATGTGTGCATCAGTATTAGCTTGGGAAAAAAGAAATCACTCAAAATATTTATAACAAAGATAAAGTAATACAGGGAATGAAGAAAGTGATCCAAAGGATGGAAGACCAGAAAAGTTAAATAGGAGCAGTGAAACTGATTTGAGAGTAATAAACTCAAGAAGCTACTACTAACCCAATATTAAAAAGACTATAGGGGAAGACAGAATTATTGGGATAATATGGCAGAAGAACCAGGAAAAGTCTACCTAGCAGAACCTGAGCCATAGAGGAGCAGAAGCTAGTGCAGAAAATAACACAGGAAGATAGGACAGAGGTATAACATGACTTATCCCTTTTTAACATATATTTCTTTGAATAGTTAAACCCAGTGGGAAACCAGCTGACAGTCTGTAGGAGTTCCACGGTGATGCAGAACTGAGTAAGAGAAGCACAGAAACAAATTGGAGGGATATATGCAGAAACAAATACATTGGGTGTAAATATAAAACACTTCAGTGTTATGTAAAGGAAGGTATGGACAATAATAAGTAATATAGACAATAATTCAAATAATGAAATAAGGAAGATGAAGAAGAGTTTGTGTTTCTTTTCATTTTATTGCTAACATAGTCTATTGATTTATAACAAAGATGAATAAATTGTTGAAACATCGATGACTAAATAGCTTGATATCAAATATAAATACATCAAAAACTCTTAGAATTACACAAAACCATAATAGCTAAGGGAGAAATTTAATCTCTGATAGATCAAGCTGACAAAAATAAAGACATTCAACAAGTAGTATGTTATTATGACATATAGCAACATCCAAACCTGAAATCAGATATATTCACAGCTTTAAGTGTTTTTATTTATAAGCAGGAAAAAATGAAAATTAAATGAATTCAATTATGGCTTCAACTCAAGTACATAAACAGCAAAGATAACTTTAGGGAAACTGAAAAAAATTAATAAAACAAAAATAGAAATCAATACATAAAAATAAAATTGATGAATGTAACCAAGACCCTATTTCAAAAATATCAATAAGAGAGACCTATCTTGGAAAAAGTTCCTACAAAATATGCAAAAAGATGAAAATACACAATGTTAGAAATAAGAACGGCAATAGAGCCACAGACAAAGATTAATGGCATTGGAAAAGCCACACTAAATATGATCAATCCCAATATATTTGAAAATCTCGACAACACAGATCTTTTTATCAAAAAAAAAAAAGACAACATTTGAAAGAGCTTTACTATCAGACCACGTCATGAAACCTATGGTTTTCCTGTGTGACACTGATCCCAAGTGAAAGCAAACTGATTTACTGAACAGTCTCACCTATTAGACCAGATGTGACCAGCCGTTTCCTGAGGGCAGGGATTATGCTTTATTTGACTCTGCATCTCTTGTACCTCTCTGAAGGACACACTGTCCAGGCTTGGGAAATGTTTGTTGAAATGTTTCTTTTTTCCCTTTCTCTCTGCACTTCCCTTCCTGCTCTTTCTGTCTTCAACTCTCCCAAAGAACAATCAAGAAATTACATTTGTGGCTTAAAATAAAGAGTGCCCTATTTATGTCATTCTTTAGGTTGTATTGATGGTCTATTCTGTATAGATCCTGCTGCCCTCTGAAGGAAGCCTGTTCAGGCAGGCTGCATTGTGGGGTCCACAGAGGGTTTCTCTGCAAACAGTGCTGCTTATCAGAGCTGCCCGAGCTGGTGACTCAGAGAATGGCCCAGCAGGTCCTGGCTGTTGCTAGGAAACCATGTTCCCTTGTGGAACCAGGCAAAACACTTGCAGGTTGTCCTGATAACTTAGAGAAACCAAGAGCTGTCAGAAAAGGTAGAGTGGAAAACAAAAAGTGAAAATGAAGAAAATTATTTTCCTTGCCAAGCACTAAATGACACATATCTATTGGGATAAGGGACAAGAATAGTCAAAAGAGAGGTTGGCATTACTAACAAAACCTCTTTTACTCTTGTTTAAAAGAGTAGAGCTGTGATGTGAGAACATGAGTCCTAAAAGTTCTGTATACAGACTCTGAGTTTTCTAGAACTTCGACTATGGGAGAGTTAGGTGCAATGATGGTGGACTCTCTCTCCCAGGATCCCTGTCTGGCCACTGATGTGAGCCTCTCCAACCACTTGGTCAACTGAATTTTGCAAACAAGTGCCTCCCTCAGCCTGCAGCTTTCTCCGGGCACAATCAGAGAAGAAACAGCAGAAAGCGAATAGAACTTTGCACTAGTGTTTCACAAAATTGGCTCAGAATTACCAGGAGGGTTTCTTAAACATAGATTTCTGAGTCCCACTCCCAGAGTTTCTGCTTTAGGAGGCTTAGCAGAGGGCAGAGAACTCATATTTATTCTTTATTTATGCTTAACAAATATGAATATTTAGTAAATTCCTAAATGAGGTGGATGCTATCCCAGGGACCACACTTGGGGAATCTCTGCCTGAGACTCTTAGATTTTGCAGGAAATACACTAATCACCTAACGAATGAAGAACTGCAAGTTCAAGAAAATGCTGTAGGTTGCCCAAGGTCACTTAGTCACTTGTGGTGGGTCAAACCACAACAAGTTCAGGCTTCCTGAATTGTTTTCTCCACTATGACATACTCTCCAAGCAGTGTCTCTTTAAAAAGTTTCCAAAAGACTCCAGATGGCTGCCAACAGGGGTGGTCCTACCAAGTTAATGCCAAGTTGCTAAATCCAACCTCAATGGTAACCGCTTTGAATATGAAGTCAGAGACCGTTTGCAAAAACCTTTGTGCTCTTTGCTATGTTGTCTCTCATCTTTCTAAATACGGCAGATAGAAAAGGAAGCGTGTTAGGGGAGAAGCAGACACAGTCGAACAGGGATCTGGCACATTTCCAGAGAGGCAAGCCTTCAGTGTAACAATGCCAACCTCCAACTGTGGGTGAGGAGCCCACTGGCTTTGAAGTCAAACCGCAAGGCAGGTCTCCTCCTTGCATTCTGTAACCCCCAACATCACAACCGGCCTCTGTGTTTGCTGAGTTAGCTTTGAAGGTATATTTAAAATGTTAACATACACTTTATTTGCACTTTCTCCTGAATATAGGCTTCATAAACCATCAGTGCTATTTGTTAGCTGCTATATACAAAAAGAAGGAAAGTCTGGGACAAATAGGTAATACAACAGGTAAGATATTTATTTGCTTTGCACCTGGCTGACCCAGGTTTGATCCCCCAGCACCACATATATAGTCTCTCTGGGCACCACCAGGATCAATCTCTGGGCACAGAGTCAGGAGTAAGTTCAGGTGTGACTCAAAAACAAAAGTGGAAAAAAAATTAGGAAAAATATTATAACAGCATATATTAGTGAGGCTTGACTAAAGCAAAATTCAGGAGAAAAATGAGGTTTGTGTTTGGTTCTTACGGCAGCTGGATCTCAGTTCTCCATGGCCTCTCGGTTTCTATTTCTATAAAGGAGTTATAGAAGTTAAATTCAGCTACATTGTAATGAAATGATTTTGGAGTTATTTGTTCACAGTTCTTTTCATTTTCTAAAGAGTGTCTGAAGACAGGAAACCCCATCATGCTTGAAGGAGTGAAACTCTAACATTGAAATTTGATAAGAGGCGAGGCTGGAGGAATGGGGTGGAAGGGAGACCACCAAGGACCAGGATTTTCCATCCCGTTCCTCTGACCCCAGTCCTAACCAAAGAACCAAGAACCCCAGAGTTTTTTTTCTCTTCTCTTTTCATCTTGTGCTGCTTGGGAAATCGCTAGCTTGTTTCTTGCTAATGTCAAGACTTACCTTGTTTATCTATTAAACTGTCAGAAGCTTGTGTCTTAGCAACCACCACTTTTAGTACTTGCATTCTCATAAGAACATTATGTCCACTAGATGGCATTCAGATAAAGCTGGTGGACAAATGCTTTGTTCTATAACCTGATATTGAGAAGGAAAATGAAATGAATTGTTTCTCCTTTCTGCCAGGGTTTCAACTTTGTTCACATTGTCGCTGTCTCATGGGATAAACTGTGTGAGGCTGCTGCTGAGGAGAGTAGAAATGCCTGTATGGTACATGGGTCTATGTTGGTTTCTGTAATATTGCTCCACATATGTTTTTCCCTCTAAGCTCATTTTTTGAATGTACAAAATGATCATTTCCAGTTTACCTCTAAGGCAACTGATTTTACCTCAAATCAATTAGAAAAGAGCTGAGCTAGAACTTGAGTCTAAACCTTTTGATTTATGATTCCAAGTAAACCATTTTCTTCCCCAGCTGTAAATACATCAACTGGCTGAATAGGCAGAGAGGCCCTTGGAGGACTAACTGGAGTTAGGAAGTAACTCAGGCAAATCTCTGAAAATATTGAAAAAGTAGGACATTGTAATGCTTGCATTCTCTCTGGTGATCCTAGGGGATGCCATGATTGTGTGCCTCCAGTCCAGACAAGCAGGGCAGATAGTAACATAGTGTGACTTGTGGCTGTCTGAAAGGTGCAAGAGCAAGGAAATGTGGGTTAGATCAGGAGAGAGGGAGATGGTACTTAAGATGGAGTCATTGTGCTTCCTGCTACCTGTGAGATTCCATTCAAGATATGAGAAGAATGACATGGTTCCTTCAAGATCACATTTCAGAGAGAAATGCAAAAAATGACTACCAGCAAATAAAAGGGCTTATGCTGGTGGAAGCCACTCAAGAATTATCTGCACGATCACTGCTAATTTAATGGTCTATAAAAGTGTTACACAGTGTACATCTCATTAATATTGTTTTGTTGTGGAGTGCTTGTCTTATACTTCAGATGATCGCAGGGATGCTGGGAGAAGGAATTATGTTAACCAGCAATATTCTATGTGGTTAATTACTCTTGGGAAATTAATATGGCAATAACATTGACTAAGGAGTTAAGAGAATAAAGAGGGCATTTCAAGTATGTGAGTTAGCGGACACAGATGTACTGAAGATGGGGATGAGCTAGGTCTGTGGGGAAGAATAAAATTCCTTGCCCTACTGAAGTGCAGAATTGGGGGAATAATAGAAAGTGAGGTTGGACTGGTAACTTGAGACTGGATTAAAAGGAACCAATGTATCAGTAAAGAGGGCTACCTTGATTGTGCACATCACTGAGGGTTTTAAACAACTATTACCTTAGAAAAAATATTCCATCAATGCACAGGGATGGTTTGGAAGTATGAAGAGCCTGGAGAAGTGAGAAAGGACAAAAGCTAGGAAAGCAATTTTTATAGGAGGCAGTGAGGGGTTGACCTTGTATGGAAATGGAGAGAAAAGAAAGATATGAATCACCCTCAGCCAAATCTCTTTTACTTGCCAATGAGAGTCAATTGTTTGCTGAACATAGTGTCCCCACTGGGATCTTGTGGTCCAGAAGCAGGTTTGCCTGCTAGTCTCTTAACCTCATATCCTTGTTGCTTGTTTTCACAATGTGTTCCCCAGGAGTGGTTCTTAATGGAGTCGTGGAGCTCTACTCATTA
Source organism: Cryptotis parvus (assembly GCA_021461705.1). NCBI lineage: Eukaryota > Metazoa > Chordata > Mammalia > Eulipotyphla > Soricidae > Cryptotis > Cryptotis parvus. The sequence goes on from JAJIBD010026625.1 coordinate 115,755, forward strand.
AAATTGCTCAGCACATTACAAATATCACTCATTTTAAGTAACTGATTTTATAACATTTCAAACCTGCCATGTTGATAAATTAGGCACGATACTTTACACAATCTGGAGGCTCAGGTCTAGGGAATTTTGAAATCAAGTGAATCCTATGGCAAATGGCAGCACCTGCTGGCAAGTATGATATTACAGGCGAATGCTAGCAGACAGTGAAATGGCCCAGAAAAAGGGAACAAAGAGAGCAAAGCTGCAGGATCTTGATGGGCCAAAGGGAATGTACACACTTAGAAGAAATTATATTCCAAGAAAAGATGGGAAAAGTAACCAGAGACGAACATGAAAACCCCAAAGTTGGGCAGGATGAGAAATTCAGAAAAATTTTAATGGGCAGATAGTAACATAGTGTGACTTCTGGCTGTGTATTTCTGAGTCAGGTGTTTTGAATAATATAACTATGATAGCAGACAAGCATCCTGATTTTGTTTATCATGACCTTTTTCCTGGTCTAGGTGATTATACATTTAGAATGATCAAGTTTAAAACACTAAATGTAGCAAAAACATTTCAGCTAAATTTCAAGAGCCTGATCATTCCCCAAATCTTCATGAATGATAGTTTTTTATCTAATGTATTTGAAAATTGTTTTCTTGAGAATTAATTCCCCTGAAAACACCTGTAGAAATACCTTTTAATGTTGTATTGGAAACTGGTGTGTGCCTGAGGCTGGGGCTTGGCTTTTCTCCATGGGTCTCATTACTAGAATTTGTAAAATCTCTAAATTAAAAATAAGTCATGTTCTAAACTACCTGATTCTCACACATGATTCAAAGAAGATTATGAAAGTCTTCACAAGATTTTATCAGAGATTTTCTGGAAGATGTCATGTAAGGAAGTTTCATAGTATCTTATTTGTTGTATCCCACTTTCTCCAGAAAGAACTGAAGCTGTTTTAAGGCAGGAAAGATTAGCAGACTCTCAATAACTAGTTACTTACAGTGACTTATTCTTAAAGAATCTGGTTGGGCAGGTTGGAGTCTAGAAGTTAATGAGCAATAGGAGATTTTTCTATTAGAACATGTTGAGTAAGGCACATACTCTTTGGTGTTCAGCTGTCTGAGTAAAAAAATTGTCTCTGTATTTTCTTATCTGGATAAACTCAAACAACTTTTTAGTATGTGGTCTTTAAAAGGGGGATGCTAGAGATCCCACCTACTAGGATTTTTGTGAATTTTAGACAGGTTAATTAATGTAAACCATAATATAGTTCATGGCATTAGTAAGCACTATATATAAGCAGCAGTTATCATGAGATGTGATTAAGGAGAGACATATTTAGCAATCTCTTCCAGGGGTCAATTATAAAGTCTTTTGGAAACTAAAAAGAAAAATAATGTTAAGAAAATGTTAATGTTAAGAAGGATGAACTGGGAGTTTTACTGGGAGAGTGGTGGCAAGCAGGGGATATATAAGAGGCAGAATGACTTTATTAGTGTAGGAAAGGAAATGCATGTAGCCTTCGAGGGACTGGAAGAGAGATTGATATAACTGGAGGGCGTGAGCACAAGACTAGTTGGTGCCACATCTTGTAATGATTATGAAGGGCCTGAACACCTGGCTGAGGAGTTTACTCTGAAGACTTGAAAATCATAAATGGAGTTTGAATAGGAGGGAGGACATGTTAGAAATATTAATTGTTGCTGGAAGGGTAAGGGCTACTCTAATTACAGGAAGCCAGGACACTGGTTAGGGATTGTAAGAAAGGAAAACAAAGTTTTCCTTCAGAGTTCTTCAGCTGAGATCTGTTTGGCAAAAGGCAGATAATAAGAAAAAAGCAAGAAAATTCATTCGTATGCATATCACCTTGGAAATGCCCTGGGGTAAATATTAATTCCTTAAAGTGATTTAGAATTTGGGATTGAATATGAATTTACAAGGGTAATTGGAGGAGGGGAGGGTCTTGGTGGAAAGTGACTGGGCTTCAAAAAAGGACTGATGGGTCCTGAGAGGAATGGATGGGAGGGTTCAGAGTGTGGTTCCCTCCAGGCTCCTGTGGTGAGTTCCTCCCCTTTCCTGGATGCTGAAACTCCAGGGAGCAGGATTAGAACCAGCACATTCCTTTTGCAGGCCACATCTTTAGACAGACAAAGGGAAGTCCAGAGAAAGTCTCTAAGTTTAGTGTTTTCCAAGTGCTTACAGAGCAATATTTAAGGTGATATGTTTTGTGGTGGAATGTTCTGCTACTCTTCAAGGTTAAGTCTATGAAAAGGCAGAATTACAGAGATGGGCAAGGTAAAAGGCAGATGGAATAGACCTGATGATCTGAATGTTGGGGACAAGAAGAGGAATAGGGAAATCTCTTGGTTTGAAAGTGAGATATTGGCATAATTGAGGTGCCAAATGAGCGTACAAAGAGGTGGGGTGCTATTCCTGACATTTTGGAGTTGAGGTGATAAGGAAAAAAAGGAACCACTTTTATTATACAGTCTCTATCAAGGGACTCAGACAAATGGCCTGACAGTTGCAACGTAGACGGTTTCCTTGAGAATGGATTATAGGCTGAGACAGAAATCCAAGTAAGTTTTTAATTTTCATACAAAAACATGGTCATTGTAGATCTAGTAAGTTACTGATTTCAGGTGGAGTCTGAACTCTTCAAAACACACTGAGCAATGTAAAGTTTTCATCATTATTAGAACTTAGTTTGGTTCATTCATCCCAGCTAATTTGCATTCAACTTTTGTGCCCACTTTCTGCCTGAGGACCCCAAAGTCTTGCCTTCCAATTCAGCATTAATATTAATGATGACTGCTAGAGCAGAAAATTAGATAATCAGGCAGAGCAGAACTGCCCCTTAGAGAGTACTCAGTTTACCCTAGTGGGAAGGTCTAGAGGATGTTTTATCCTTTAGGTGGAGTCTGAAAAGGGGGAGAAGAACTCCTTTCCTCAAATAAAAGACTGATGCTATTAAGGATGAGTCTTTCTTTGCAACCTCATTTAGCAGCACACTAAACAGTGGTTCATTAAGCTGTAAGCAGCTGTGTAGTGGCAACCAGAGGGTTCTGAGGGCACTGGGCTGAGATGGTGACTGCACTGTTTAACTTCTTAGTCTGGGGCCATTTAGAGCTCTGTAGGAAGAACAGACAGAGTAGCTCATACAATGAAATTGAATATTGCCAGACTTGCCCTAACATTGAATGAAGGATATAGACTCTGATATCCAGAAATAGCATTACACAGCAAACAAGACAGGTGAATTTCGCAAGGAATCATCTGCTTTTCCCATTTCAAGTCTTGAGTAATGGAGATAGAAAGTAAAGGCAAAACAAGAACTGTAATCTGTTGCTTGGTTCAGCTAGCAAATAATAGTTCAGTACCTTTTGGTGTATCTTAGTTTTTTTTTCCTATATGGTATTTTAGGTGGGTTCAAAACTATTTTAAGGTTATGGGATTTTTCCAGTACGTAATCTGTTAACTTGTTTTCTTTCTACTTGTAAGTCAGCAATGCCCCCAGTGGCAGTGAGCACAAATAGCTCAATATGCTTTGAGTCATACTTTCCATTTTTATAACTTTTGCTTGTTTCGTAGTCTAATTTTAGGCCTGACTTATTTTTTTTCCTCTCTTAATGCTATATTAAAATTCACAATGCCTTGAGTATAGCGAAACTCAAATGTTCATTGAATGACTGTTTCATAATTATAGTAGGCAGGAAAGAACTCAGAAAGAATGTTCCCAGCGTTGGTGATTCTATTGTGCAAGTAGGGTAGGCATAAGGATAAGGCACACTTGGGTTCCAATCCTATGTGATCACAAGCAAGCTATTTAAACAAATTCCTCATCTTCTAAGTAGGAGTATATGACCTAAGCAGAAACATCATGAAAAATAAATTAGGAGATAATATAAAAAGTCCAAGAAAAGTACCTTGCATGTTAATAGGCCTTCAGCACTTTACCAAATAATGATTAACTCCATAGGAAAATTTCAGAACACATGGATTGTTTGCTAAATAGAACTGAATTTCTGGTGTGTCATGCTGATGACATAACATACATTATGGAATATGTTATATTATATATAATTGTATTTTTATATAACTATTTTTAGTTGCCACACTTGTGGAACCCAAATGCCTTCTAAAATGATGCTAAATTTTTTGTAAAGTTAATTTGAAAATATTTTATGCTACTGGGGAGGGTGGTACACCTCACGATGCTCAGGGGTTTACTCCTGTCTCTGTATTCAGGTAATACTCCTGATGGTGCTTAGGGCACCATGTGGGATGCTGGGGATTGAAACTGGGTTGGCTACATGCCAGGAAAAACCCTACCTGCTGTGCTATGTATTGCTCTGACCTTGGTTTTATGCTATTTTAAAGACTATATATCAAGAGTGAAATTGACTTCTAGGATATACTCCAACTTGCCATTGTACCAAGATTGTTGTAAATGACATATGAAAAAAATCATTATGGGTCGACCTATATGGAAATTTTTGATGTATCAAAAGATCATTGGCAGGCAATATTTTAGAATCAACCTGATGAGTGGACCAGCATCTCTGAGAACCACCAGGTATATTCCTGGTCAAGGACCTCTCAAGGCTTATTTGAGACACTTCTAATCATCATGAGAAAGCCTGTGTTATGGACATCTTTGGTTTTGTTTTAGGGTTTGCTTAATTTCCTTCACAATGTAGTGAGATGGAATTTTTTTTTTTTTGCTTTTTGAATCACACCCAGCGATGCCCAGGGGTTACTCCTGGCTCTGCACTCAGGAATTACTCCTGGCGGTGCTCGGGGACCATATGGGATGCCGGGATCGAACCCGGCCAGCACAGGCCGGCCGCGGTAAGGCAAACACCCTACCTGCTGGGCTATCGCTCCGGCCCCTGAAATGGAATTATTTTGGGGAGTGAATTGGAACTTAGTGCTGAGAGTATTGGTATGTTGATCTTACCTATCAGCTATTCATAAGTCAAGAAAGAAGTTACACCTGCTTTGAACAAGAAGCCTTAATTCTTAGTGCCTTTCAATGGAATTACCATTTCATAAAGTTAAGCCCACACACTAAAAGTTGCCTTCTAGGTAAACTCTTAAGCTTTTCTTAGAAATTGCCCATTTTAGCATTCACCTGGGTGTTTTCTTGCTGTAGTTCAGAACTCCTAGAGAAGGTTAGGAGGCTGTATGGAACTTACTTATAACTGTATTCAGATATAACAATGGGGAACTCCTGAAGATGGCAGCAGCACTTTAAATTTCACCAGCCCAGGAGGGGACTTTGGTTAACAACTAGAAATCAGAAGAGCAGGCAGTTTCTTCATTGTTTCCCCCTGCATTACCCCTACCCATTTTCAGACCCTATTTCAGATGCCAGGTTTATCTTTGAGCCTCGCACAGTGCAGAGTATAGAAGGATTGCAAATCCAAGAAAAGTGTGTCTAATCTTTCTGTAGGACTTTTTTGACCTGCTTTACCACCAGATCCTCATTTATCTATTAAACGTGGATTCACCTTCCACTTGAGTGAGTCTAGACTAGAATCATAAGTTGGACATAAAATATTAGTTTTTAAAATATTACTGTTCACTAGTTATGCTATTACATAGTTACTCCTTTCTAGTACCACAATGCCTGTCAAAAAAATTAATGTTTATTCTGTAATTGCTTACTATTACCAATTATAATGTTGGTACACAAGAAGTATCCATAAATATGAATACAATATTTTATATACATCTTGAAAAGTAAACTAATATAATTTACATAATTTTCTGTATAGAAGGTTAAAACATTTATAAGTTTATTATTTTACATTTTTTATTTATTTATTTATTTATTTATTTTTTGCTCTTTTTGGGCCACACCCGGCAATGCTCAGGGGTTTCTCCTGGCTCTGCACTCAGGAATTACTCCTGGCGGTGCTCGGGGACCATATGGGATGCCGGGATCGAACCCGGCCGGCATCGGCCGGCCGCGTGCAAGGCAAATGCCCTACCCGCTGGGCTATCGCCCGCCCCCTACATTTTTATTTTTAATTAGCTTTTTAAATTTCATAGTTAATGCAATCTTGTATAAAAAGTCAGACAGTTCAGAAAGAAACATAAAGAAGTTAGTAATCTTCTCTTCCTTATCCTAGTTCCTAAAGTAATTATTAAATATATCTTGAAAATATTTACCAAAAATGAGGTAGCAGCATTATTTTATATATAGTATTGACACACCTGAATCTACAGTTATATGTATTTATATGTATTATCATATTAAGATAGAAGTCTTATATACTAATAACACAATGTTTCATAGCAAGACTGTAAAATAATTTAGCCCTTCATAGTTTTAGTGATGAATTGGGCTATTTACAATTTTCCCATCACCGCACACAATACTATTGCTTTTTGATTAGGTGTATCTATTGGTGCCTTAACCAGTAGTCCAGAGAAAATGAAGTACAATGTAATGAAGGTTTTGTATGGTGAAAATTTTAGTGAAAACTGCAGATTGCCTCCCTAAAATGGGGTATGATACCCAGTGTAGATTAACCACATTCTTTTTAAAAAATATTTTATTGTACCACTGTGAGATATTCATGTCCGTTTCAGTCATACAGTTTTCCAGCACCCATCCCTCCACCAGTGCCCATTTCCCACCACCAATGACCCCAATTCCCTCCCCTGTACCCTAGCCTGCCTCTATGGCAGGTTCTTTAGCTCTCTCTCTTTCTCTTTCTCTTTCTCTTTCTCTCTCTCTCTCTCTCTCTCTCTCTCTCTCTCCTCTCCCTCTCTTCCCTCTCCCACACATTGTGGATTGCAATACATACATTTAGAGGTTATCATGTGTAATTCTTTTTGCCTATATTCAATATTCAGTTCTAGGCTAATTCACCACATTCTTAGCAACACTTGATTTATCTTTCTGTTGGATAGAAAGTGGCATCTTGATGGAATTTGCATTTCCTTGGCATCATGTCATGCCATGACACTTCATTGTGATTAAGTTTCATTGCTCCCAAAGAAAAATGGAAAACATTTCTATTATCTGTCTCATAGGATTATCGTTGGAATAAGGACAGTTGATATTCATCACATCTTAGAATAGTGCCTGATGCTTACAAAAGTGCCTGAAATATAACAAAAATATGAGTCAAAAAAGTGTATTCTACTCACACTGAACATATATATGTATATAAAAACATTTATATGTAGCATATATATATCACATACATGTTAGATATAACATTTAAATTTCTTCTTAAATAAGTCAGAATATTTATTTTTAGTTTAGAAAAGTGATAAGAAGTTTGTTCACCTTTGAGATTCTCCTTCAATACCCCTTTAAGAACTACATCAATGGAGCCAGGAAGTTGACACAATGGACTGGAGAGGATACTTTGCATTGCAGAAGGCACAGATTTAACGCTGGCACAGCCTGCATGTTGTGCTCACAAGCCCTGAGTATGGTTTCCTGACTGTGGCCAAAACATATGTCATTGCTTGAAAATGTCATTATGAAATCTTTGCTGGAATGTTTGAATGAGAAAAAATTAGAAAGGTTTTGGAAAACACTTCAGAATCAACTCCTATGAATTAAAAATATAATTCCTTAATGTGTGAGAATAAGGGATTTAGTCTGGATAGGGATTTAAATATGAGAGGGGGAGACAGAGATTAATATGTGAGAGTTCGGGCTTTAGTCTGGATAGGGATTTAAATATGTGTGTGAGAGAGAGAAAGAGAGAGAGAAAAAGAGTGTGTGTGTGTGAGAGAGAGAGAGAGAGAGGTGCACTGAGGCAGGTAGGAAGCACTTTAATTGGCAGGGATACAATTTTACAAATAAAATGTTTTTTTTATGTCTTGAAATTCAGGATAGCTTAGCCTTTGTTGTTTATATTATTAACCACAAACCTCTCTCTTCAATTTCTTATTCCTTACTTAGATTTGTCCTCAACAAGGATCTTGTATTATTTATCAGTCACATAAATCTAAAAACACCCAGCATCAAGCTTGCTTAAATGTCAGTCAACTGTTTATTTTGTTCTTCCTCTGAGTTTCCATCAACATCATGCTCCTTTTATGCTTTCTACCTCTTTAGTGTGATAGAGAGATGTTAATTCATTAGCATTGGTTTTAAGTTTGTTTAAATTAAATTTACATTTGAGTGTTTATGTTACAGTTCAGAATTATGGAGGGGAGAAGAAAGAGGGGAAGGGGAAAAAGGGGAAGAGAGATGCAGGAGAAGGGAGAAGACTCTCAACTATAAACACTGATATACTAATAGGCAATGGGCACTGTTAAGAATCTTATGGACTTGGGAGCCTTGGTGGGCAATAATGTCTATGAAAATGCATCCTCATTCATACTATCAAACCTGAAGATTCTGGTATCCCACCATTAGCTCATTGTACTTGAACTGTAATAGCTCTTCTACCTCACCTCCACTCTTTTAATCCTATTACCTTTGCACTGATCATTACCTCCCCTCGTCTCTTTACTCTCTTCTAATTCCCTTGCATATATCTTCAAATCCCTTGTCCCTCTCTCTCTCAATCACCCTAGTCTGAAATAATTGCCACCAACATCAAGTGAATTGTGTGGTCAGCCAATCTTACAGGATTTTCTAGTCAATTTATTCCCTTTTCCTCCCACACCATCATTTTAATCTCACCCCTCCAACCATGCACCTCCCTGCTCCTCACTCTTAGCTCATGACCTAATTTCTATTTTACTGACAGGATACAAGCAATCAGAAGAGAAATTCCGCATGCTTTTACACCAAAAATTCATGGGCTTGCTGCTTTGGTATTCACAAACTAGATCTTGTTTTTGTGCATGGGGTGAATCATCCTTATAACTGCCACATTCCTTTATCTTGTATGGTGCTCTATGTATGTCCTGACCTAGCTTCCCTTGGGAAGAGCATTTCTGTAATTTTATATTCCCCTCTTGTAAGATCAATTTCTTCCTCCTTATGCTATTATTTCTGTGAATATACCAACATGTGGCAATATCCAATCTTCTTAAAATTTTTAGAATAGATGTTAATTATAAGTTCTATAAACAAATAGCTGTTCAGTCATTTATTAAAGGAAATATTATTATGTGAAAATGTATGAAACATGAAGCTGGCTCTTTTCCCTTAGTGAAGCACTTTTTCAAAGCTCCAATTTAGTGATAACAGTAAATAGACATTCTACAAAATACACTAAAGCAAATCTTATTAATGTTATATTTAAAATTGGATGAACTCCAATATAAAAGTAGAAATAGGAGTTAGTACCAGGTTTCTGTAGAAGAATTAATAAAATGTACATTTATGGGCATAAAACAAAGTAAATAGGAAATCATGTAGTTTTGATACAATATTGTTAAAATTATTTTAGTACTGGTTTAGCTTAGCCTCTGCAATGCCTAAGAAAGTATCAGAATAGAAATTCTTAAATATGAAGCTATTGAGAGAGCATAGAGTGTGTACATATTGTTCAAGGAATCTGAACTTCCATTTCTCTAAATTATTGAGATGGGGGGCCAGTGAGATAGCTCAGGGATAAAAGCACAGGACCTGAGTTCAATCCTGGGCTGTCCAGTGCTATTAGGCATAATCCTGAGGCCTGAGCACCACTGCTGTGGTGGCTGTGCTCCACTGGGGCCCAGCAGAGCAACATTACTGGGCCCAAGCACTGAATTATTTGACCTGGATTGGTTGAAATCTCAGTTTCTCCTGATCACAGGCTTTCTTACCATTGCTTAAAAGATCCAAACAAAAATTTAAAATGGGCTGAGCATGTGGTTCAACAATAGAGTACATGACTTACACAGATGAGTACTGGGTTAGATCCCTTGCACCACTGGGGAAAAATAGTAAATTAATGAATTGTATCATTCAATACTGATAGGATTCATTGCTGGTAAAGATGGGTGGGTACAGGTTAATCGTGCTAGGTTGGCTCTTTCAGTCCAGGTCACTCATCTCATGCTGCTGAGATGTCTGGTTTTAGGATTCACTGGGGTACCTGGATGTCATATAATTGTATACCAATCCTACTGATGAATATCTCCTGTATAACTTGAAGCTTTTGGGGCTGCAGAGAGTTCAGTGGTTAAGGAACTTGCCTTGCACATGGCTGACATGGGTTTAATTCCTGGCACCCCTACCGGTCTCCTGAGCCCTGTCACAGAATGGTTCCTAAGTATAGATACAGGAGTAAGTCCTAAACACAGTTAAGTGTGGCCCCCAAACCAAAATATAAGAATAACTTGGAACTTCCCTCCCAGTTTTACCCTTTGTTTAGGTCATGTTCTCTGCCCTTGCACTGAATACTTCAGTGACATGTATTCTCTTTGAAGCCCTAAGCTAACAAAACACCTGAATATTAGAAATGCAATGACCCTCCTGTTCTTTATAAGATAGGGAAATTGAATCTTGCATATTTATATACCAACCATTCACTAAGAGTTTGAAGAGTCAACCCAATCTCACCATGCTTAAAACAAATCTTGATTCTCTTTCCTCATACCAAATTTATTCCCTTTGTTGGCTTTATCGTCTCAGACAATGGTATCACCATTCTCTTAATTGATGTCATTATTTTTTACCTTTACTTTTATCTGGCATACATTCAGTCTACTAACTATCCCCAGACACAGATTTTCACAATATAATCACAGTTTTCATTTCTGCCACCCCACAAGCTACCATGGGGATTCCAGGCATCATCATCAACTGTCACATGAATCTTGAACCCATTCAATGTCCAGATTTGTGGTTCTTCAAATACACAACAAAGACTTATTATTCATGTTTATCAGAGACTGGCTTGATCATACAGTTATTCAGTTGTTCAGAGTCACAGACTGTCGGTAGATAACAAGGTTGGTTCTGAGTTAAGGGAGTAGAAGCAGTAGGAGTTTAGGGAATAAGTTTTTGAGGAAATGGAGGAGGAATGTTTCCTTCCCTAGGAAGGTACTCTTGGCATGCTACTTATGACTTCTCTGTACAGACATTCCTGTTAATAGTACAAATAAATTAGTATTTGCTTATATAGCTTATCGCCTGATCTTTTTAGGGCCAAAGTACACGTTTGCTGCATAATTTCTAACAAGACTTTTTTAATGGGTTATAACCTGAGTTCATGAGAGATCAGAGAAGGCATCTGTGCTGATTTTCCTTTGAAATCAGCACAATCCTAGGACTCAAGAGCTCAGTATACATAGCTCTTCCTCTTGATGGGCATATACTTTCAAGCCCAGGTATGCTTGAACCAGAGACACAGAAAAATGGGGCAGAGCTGCTACCGATTCTCCCTATGCTCAGCTGATCATGAGGCGCCCAGTAGGGAAGGTAGGTTCTAGCCCTGGCCCATCATCCCAATAGAGCCTTGCAAGAAGCCAGAGGAACCTCGCATCATGAGGGCAGCCATTTTCAACATCCCGACACCACAGCTTGTCAGAGCTCCACCGAAGAGAAAAGCCAATCTCTCTCCCCATTGCACGGCAGCTGCTTTGTGGTTCATCAGTAAATACATGTACTGAGAGCCTACCTACTACTACTCTTCCATGGCAGAGCCTGGCAAGCTACCCATGTTTTATTTGTTATGCCAAAACAGTAACAATTATAGACCTCATTCCCATAACCTGAACGAATGGTTTGAGGCTCTTCGTGTTCCTGGAGTGAGCAGATGCCCTTGGGCCACACTAGTATGAGACAGGAATGTATGGAAATGTTACTGGTGCCCACTTGAACAAATTGATGAACAATGGGAAGACAAATGATACAAGTGAAACTGAGTTCACAAAGTTCATTTTTTTTTCTTTTTTGGGTCACACCCGGCAATGCTCAGGGGTTTCTCCTGGCTCTGAACTCATGAATTACTTCTGGCGGTGCTCGGGAACCATATGGGATGCCGGGATCGAACCCGGGCTGGCACGGGCCGGCCGTGTGCAAGGCAAACGCCCTACCCACTGGACTATCACCCGGCCCCACAAAGTTCACATTTTGAACCTGGCTAAAATCACTGCATGTTCTGATTCTGAAAAGGTACTAGATGTTTTCAGTGTTCTTTGTTTCAGAAAAGAACTAGTTAATACTCTATTATTTTTAGGCAGATTTTATGACATTATGAGTCCTTTTTCCATTTAAGTTCCCAAACCTAAAACAGTATCAATAATTAATTTCTGTTGCTCCAGCAGAATACATGCTATACGATTAGCCAGTCTCCAATCAGTAGCTTGTACTTCCAGTCAGCATATCAGACATGTAATTCTCTAAGATTTTCAAAGTTATTTTGGGTCTAGTGAAGTATGTGTATGAGTTTAAGGACCAGGTATGAAGCTTGGAGCTTTTCTGTAGCTATAACATCTGTCCTGTCATTACCATCATCATCATCATCATCATTTTGTATCACTATTAACACTAAATAAACATTTAAATGCTACCTTACAGTTTATTGCCTTTTGACTTTATATCTTCTCTTAAAAGCACTAGTTATTGAAGTTGAAATTGTTCCTTTGTCTTTTAAAATTCTCACTGGGACATATGTAAGAGCTAACTTTTATTTATCTAAAAACAATTAACCAATGGCTAATGATGAAGAATAATAGGCAACAAGGAGGCCAGCAGGCTTTAACGCTTAAGATATTGATGTAGCCTTTGCATATGGAAACAAATAAAGTAAATACATTAAAAATGAAATATGAAAGATTGATAATACTGATAGAGTAATTCAAAGTATGAGGCATTTTATATTAATATTATGTAAAAGTCATTTTAGAGATATTGAGGGTTGTTTGTAATAGTGTATAAAAAGAGATACCAGGAATTGAGTAATAAAATTGTCATAGTTTCATACTGAGGTTTTTTTTTGCTTTTTTTTTGGGGGTCACACCCAGTGGCGCTCAGGGGTTACTCCTGGCGGTGCTCGGAGGACCATATGGGATACTGGGATCGAACCCGGCCGGCACAGGCCGGCTGCGGCAAGGCAAACGCCCTACCGCTGGGCTATCGCTCCGCCCCTATACTGAGTTTTTAAAAATAGAAGTGACCTAACTGATTAACAAGTAAAACTGGTATTATTATGGATATACATTTTATTTTCAGCTTAAAATATGATTTTAAATAATGTTTCTTGGGGATGGGGAGATAGTTCAAGACTAGAGTTCATGCTTTGCCTGTGGGAGTCTGCGGTTTAATCCTGGCACTGCCTGTTCCCTCAACTCCCTTTTGGAGTGTCCACTGAACATCTTATCAGAAACAGTCCCAGGCCTCACTGGTTATGACCCAAAAAGGAAATCTATATTCTGACAGTTTAAATGTAACAATTTACCAATGGTTTATGATGGGGAATTGCAAGCACTAAGGACAGTTGGCTATAACATTGATACAGATATTGTCTCTGCATATTAAAACAAAGTGAAATATATTTAAGAAACAAATTAAATATAGAAGACTTTATAAGACTAATAGGATAATTAAAAGTATTAAATTTTAGGGGAGGTATTCCCAAGGAGAGGTCAGGGAGGCCTTGAAACCTGATCTTTAATGGTTATCAATCATTGTGATAGCCATCCTCCTGACAGACCGTGTTTGGGCACGGTAATGTGGTGTTAGAAGCCACCAGGAATGCACTGCCTAGTAGTGCTTGGGGGCCAGGGAGGCATCTTGTGCCAGGAATCAAAGTTGGGTCCTTAACCCTGACCTCTAAGCTATCTTTCTGGTCCTAAATAATGTTTCTTGACTTGAGATGCTGGGAAAATAGTTTGCCTTCTGTGTTTCTTATTTGGAAACTGACATTCTCGACTTGACCATTAAAAGGTTAGGGCTGAGAACCCGCAGATAGAAATGCTTATAAAGTATAATGTAAAGCTGGGTGAATATTCAATGTCAAAGATAAAGCTATAGAGTGGGAGGAAGGGAATGTTGCCCCCTGCCCTCACTAAGCTGCATACAATTTGACCTCCAGGGAAGTCATTTTGTTTATGAGTGTGTGGGGAAGTGTGAGTATGTTTAAACTGTCAGAATGTAGATTTAACCATTTCAAGTTGTGATTTTACTTTTATCTCAATGTTTTCCAGATACACACACACACATATATATATATATATCTAAATATTTAAATATATAAAATATATAGTTAAATATATAAATATATATTTAACTATATATCTATATATTTAAATATTTAGATATTATATATTTAATTAGATTTTATATATTTAAATATTTAGTAAAATATATATTTATATATAAATATATATACTTATATATATATATATATTTCCCCCTAGTGGTGAAATTGAGTAAAGATATTTTTCAATGAAGTGAAGATATTTTTCAATGAAGTGAAGATGTTTTTCTGCACAAACGTTTTTCCTCCTGTATATGAACTTGGATATGTAGTTAGATGGAAACACAGAGTTTCTCTTGTCATTAACCAACTTTAAAGGCAACTTCAGTTTAATAGGCTGTAGCTGAGTGCTCCCAGCCCAGTCAGCCTCTCTCTGCTTGAGTGGAGGCAAGAGTAATTCACTCTCAGTTGGAAGCAGAAAGGCCATGTACTACTTCCTCAGAAACCAAAGTAAAAGCTGTGTCTAACAGACAGCGACATCCCTGCCCCCACCCCACCCCACCCCCACACACACCTCCAGTGGTGTCTGTGTGGCAAGACTGTTGAGTATATTTCCTGCTGCTTCCACTAAAGCATACGGATTATTTCCTGGAGGGACTACTCCCCGGAACCAAGTTCCTGCTATGAATGCCCTCCCAGTGAAATCTCATCCTAATTTTGAATTTGGCTCCTAGTTCCTGGAGAAGGGTCAGAAACTAAATGGCAGAGAAAGGCTCATTGTAGAAATGGGAATCCAGTTTCTTTATGAAAAGATCTTATTGAAAAGAACTCATTTCTCACTTGAAACTTTAATGATGTTTTAGAATATTCTTCAACAATTGGCTTTGTTCAATGTAAAATACTGGAGAGCTGCACTGTGGAGAAGTATACTGGATCTCAAATGCTTTTAAAATTAAGATGCATTTTGTCTGGCAAAGGCCTTACAATGTTTGGCAGTGAACAAAACTGACTTCCTTTTATTCTGTTGATATGGGAAAATACTTCTTGGTGTATAACCTTGAGTCTATAAAAGTCATCTTCTATTATCTCACCAACATCTTTTAGTGAGAAACATTTCATCCATGGTTTCTTTGCACTTGGCACTAGGCTTTGGAGACCAAGTGGGGAAGGTCAGGAATCTCAATTGAATAGTGAATCTGCTGGGAGTCTCTATTCAACCTGATTCTTCATAATCCACATTCTGCTTGGCAAAACGCAGAGGAAAGCTTGTCTGTCAATTGTAGTTTTGTTCATGGATAGACAAGGGCTAAGTCCTTCAGTTTTCACCTGACATTCAAAACTAGCTAAAACAAAGTGTGACTTTTTATCTCCTAATTCTTAGAGCACCAGCTATAGGCAAAGCACTCTCTTGGGTGCAGATCTCACACTGTCCTGCAGCTCTCAGGAGAAGTCAAGAAAAGATACAGAAGATGACTGGCATGTATCACTCCTGAGGAACTTCTGTCTTTTTCTCTCTTTATGTCTCTGTGGTTTATCTCTTCTGAATGCCAGCCCACAGAATGGAGATCAGATCTAATTGCATATGGTGTAGCATCACTGTTGGCATTCAATATGTCACTTTTTTACAAATAGTAAGAGCTATAAACCTATTTTTGGTGCTACCTAGAGCCTCCCTAAGATAAAAAAGAGAAAGGAGTCAGAAATTTTTCTGAAGAGTCTCAAAAGGCCAGAAATCTCACAGAGGCTTTGATTTTCTTGGCATTCATCTTTTTCTCCTCTCCCCATTTTTGTGTTTTATTTGATTTTCCCTAATATGCGGGAGGGAAAGCTGTCTCAACCTATACTGATTTTCCTGGTAGAGGACATGGTGTCTAGCACAGACAGGATAGAGTTTCAGCTTTGAGGAATCATTCTTTGATGAGTCTTTTGATCTTACTTGATTTTGGGGATCAGTTTCTAGATACCTGACAATAAGCACACGCAGCAGAAACAACCTTCAGACTTCATTTCCCTCCTTTAACCATGCCCTTTCATCTCTTCCTCTAAGGCCAGATTATCTCTCTGGTGTATTTGTGGAATTTCTATTAGGGCTCTAAACTTCCTACTCTTGCATTTTCACTCAAATGAAGCAGAAGTTGCTGGACTTTTGATGAAAGTGAATGAATTGACATAAATTTACTAACTTCTTTGAGGGCTTTAGTTCCTAGGTGTTGGATGACAGGCCTAGTAGCTCAGGAGCTTTTCAGTTTAATCTAATTACACTTTGAGCTATTTACATGTCCCTTAGCCAGGGTTCATACTAATGAGATCTCTCTTCTGTGTAAACATGGAGGGTGTGGGGTTACAGAAGTCACCTTGGCTCTGAATGAGTAACTTCTGACTTAATATTATATATCTACAATGACTTCTATGTTATCTAGATTGGGCACAGCTCCTCTTTATACCCACTGGTCTCAGCGTGGGACAGTTAGAATTTACCAGGAGACTCAATGTAGACTCTGGCTACATTGAGACTATTGTTTAAGATGATAGGAAGGATCATACTAGTTTTCCCTCAAGCAGGCGAGCATGACCCTTTCAGTATACAGAGAACAAAATACTCAGAATCACCCTGATGCAGATAATAAACAAGAAGGACCTATGGGTATCATCAGATTACATTAAGCCCATGAAATTAAAATGTATTACTTTATACCAGCCCTCCCTCCAGTGTTTTGACATAACAGATAATCTCGGAAGAAGGAACTAGTCATTGGCATAATTATTTGTTTAGACCTCTAATAGGGTGTGGCACCATCCTACTACACCCTTCTACTCTCTAGAAGTTGTTTAGTTGATCTTTGTTGACAGGACCCTCCCTGAAGTTAAGATTACTTTTGTATATATAAGGGGACTGACTTAAGGTACGGCATCCACTTTGGTGGGACTCTCTGGTGAGATCCTCTTTGGCAGGATCCTCTTTGGTGGGATCCTCTTTGGTGGGAGACTTGGGCCCTCGTGCATGGTCTAAGTTCTGACGAGAGGTAGAAGTCTTCCATTATATTGGATTGAGATGGTAGAGCTTGTTCTACTTTTAAAAGTCTTTTGGAACTGTGCTGGACTCATGAGTTTTCATCCGCCTCCCCGGCTTCCCTCAGAGGTAGAAGAGAACTTCTGTCGTGATACTGTTGGGGACCCCAGCGACTCCCGACACTAGGGAGGTGTGAGATGGAATAGTATGCATGAGCTTTCTAACAAATCTTGGCTTCTGTATCTAGCTGCTTTTGCATTTTTCCTAGGCTAACAAATCCCAGTGCTGAGCACAACTAAAACACAGAAGATGACGTGCATAATGAGGACACAGGTCTACCACTCTGTGAATAGTTTAGATAGAATTAGTTTCAGGTAAAGAGAAATGACCAGCTGTAGAGTAAGGAAATAGGTTCTTACCCCAAGGCTTAGAAATAAAGTATATAACTCTATTGATTTTGGGTTAATATGAAAAGGAAAAAGAGCAATCTTTGATTACCATAGTATATAGTCATAAATGTCTTACAGTTGAAAATGGTCTTTTAAAAACACAGTATTCATAGGGTTAAGTCATAGTGTGTTATCACAAAAGTAGATTTTCCTGTGCTGGCCACATGTGCGTGGATAGATCCCTGTCCTCTGGACTGTCGCTGGGCCACTCAACTATACCCCAGCAGTTCCTGTCATCCACTCCCTGCTCTCCTAGTCTCTGACCACGGCCCTATATGCATGGATGAGACTCCTGTGTTTATTACCTTGTCACTACCTGGGTTTCTGAGCCCTTCCTGTACCTGCCTCTGCTTGGTCCACCTGTACATAGTCCACCCATACTGGGCTCCAATAGTCCTACAGTTGAGAGTTACACAAGTTTCTTTTATTTAGAACTACTGTAATGTTCAAATTTTCTTTTCTTTTTTAATGGTCTTGTGTCTCTCCCCCAAATTAATGTATTAATTTTTGGTTTGGGGTAACATTTCTTTTTCTTTTTACTGTTGTTCAAACTAATTAAACTAGGACCTGAAAGATAGTACAGGCACATGCCTTGCATACAGGTGACTCTTATTTGATTCACAGCACCACGTAGTCTCTAAGTATTGCCTGGTATAGCTCTGGAAGTCATGGGCACCAACCAGTATAGTCCTTGAGTCTCCCCAGCAATGCTGGGATAGCTTAAGTAATCACTGGCAGACATTGCAGGATTCAAGAGATTTTGCATCCTTGGGCAGGTACATTGAAATACGGGCTTGGTGGCCTAGGATCACTAATGCCCTCAGACTTCTGAAGCACCGCTTGGGAGACTCCCTTCCACCTCCTTCAATTATTTAGGGTCATCTTCTGCGTTTCAAACTAAAGTCTTTAATCAGTAGTCCTTAATATAATTCAAGTTCTGTGACTTGCCCAAACAGGGTTTCCATTCTCCTTTTCTAGGGGATTCACTGTTTCAGGAACTCCTTCCTTCACCTCCATATTTCCTGGCAATAAAGTAGTTGTAAAGGGTAGAGTCTGGGATTAATACAGATCTGCATTACATCTCTCCCACTCCCACTCTTTGGTGACCTGAACTTGATTATTCAGAAATAGATACTATTTATCACTTCAGACAACAGTTACATATCAAATTCAAAATTTTATCTTCAAGAGCATAGATAATGAACATCATTAGTTTGGGGAGAAATGATTCTGGATGACTCTGGAGATGATAAACTTGCTATTTTTTATACATGGAATGTCACAATTAAGGAACTGTAGGCTTAGAGAAGTTCAGTCACTTGGTCAAGGACTTTGAGTTAATTAGTTACACAGTCATGTCTAAAATGTAGCCCTCCTATTTCTGTTTGGAAAGCACTTTGCTGAAAGTTGCCTGGGATGCCTGATCTTCTGCATTGACCCTAGTGCTGAGTTCAGTCTCTGGGGGGAACTCCACCTGTGTCTGAAGTGATAGAAGTCCACATCTGAAGGGAGAGGGAGATTTCCAGGGTAAGAAATTATATGGGTCCCTTTAGGTTCAGTTTATTAAATAAAAAAATCACAAGCTCTCTGTGGCTCAGCAGTTTTTCTGAGAATCCCTAGTGTTAGGGCTTTTGTATTCAGCAATAGAGACAGTTTGTAGGACTGGCCTGTGGCTAAGCAGAGAATGTACATCAGCAAAGGGATCTGATCTTTCTCACCTGTACAAGTCATTCAGCAGTGAGGCGGGGACAGCTGAAGAAATTGGGCAAATTCTTCTGCCAGAAGGTTATCACTAGTCCAGCCTGGCTTTTGTAGGGTGCAGTGTGGAGTGCGGGGATTGGAAGGACTGTGGGGTTACATCAGATATAAATGAATCAATACAAACCAATTTCTTCACAAAAGAAAACCTAATTAGTCACACTGCTCCTGAATTAACTGCTGCTTTCTCTCAGCAACTGACACATTCTAATTCCCACAAACAACAGCATTCTAATTCACATTAATGAAAAAATACATATCTATTTTGTTATTGCTGAGTTTAAGCCTTGAAAGTTTTTCCCTCTAAAAACACAATCAGTGATGGAAACTTAAGTGTGAACTTGTAAAGTTTTCACCATTAAGAAAGTCAGACTTGGGCCAGAGCTATAGCCCCAGCGGGGCAGGGCGTTTGCCTTGCACGCGGCCGCCCATGCTGGCCGGGGTTCGATCCCGGCATCCCATATGTTCCCCCTAGCACTGCCAGGAGTAATTCCTGAGTGCAGAGCCCCCCGACGGCAGAGCCTGGCAAGCTACCCGTGTTGTATTTGATATGCCAGATACCAGTAACAATTATAGACCTCATTCCCGTGACCTGATGGAATGGTTTGAGGCTCTTTATGTTCCCTGGAGCAAGCAGGTGCCCTTGGGCTCTACTTGCATGAGACAGGTCATATGGAGATGTTACTGGTGCCCGCTTGAGCAAATCGATGATGAACGGAAGACAGAGCCAGGAGAAACCCCTGAGCATTGCCGGGTGTGACCCAAAAGGAAAAAAAAAAGTCAGACTTTATGTTAAAAGAGAAAAAGAAGTTTACAGACTGTGATAATCTAATCAAGCATGGGCCCTTACTGGTCTATCTTGGCAAGCAGGAGTCACAGAACTGAACATTGACAGTGATGTGTGTGCCCCTCTAGTGTGACTGAAATATGTTATAATCCACTCTAGCATTTGGAAAGAAGCAGAACATCCCTCAAATGTGTCCTAAAATTGATGCTTTGTATTTCTGCAGCAAACAAACCCTGAGTGAGAATCGAGTGAGAATTAACTGTCAAGTATGGCCAAGGTTAGTGGAGCCTGCAGTTTTAGTATCAATCAGCCGGAGTGTAATGCTGACCCTTCTACTCAACAGCCATTTGACCTTGGACAAACTGCCTTACTTCTATAAGCTTAAGTTTCCTCACCTGTAAAAAAATAAATGAACAACTAGGGTGCTAATTTTAGTATGTCATTACTTTGCATACAGCTTAGGAAGAAAATTGCATACAACTTAGGAAGAAAATTTGTTGCCAATCTAACTGCAATGCAACATTGATTGTAAAAGTCACCCGTTTTAGAGATGTAGAAATTTAAAGAATGAGGCTGTTCCAATTGAGGAAAATAACACCTACCTCATGGTTCTGATATGAGGGCTGAGAATATAGAAATGCTTAGCATTTTGTCTCTCACACAGTAAGCCCTTGAAATGAATACTACTATTTCACCACCAGAAGGTGGTAGTTTGGGTAATTTCCACTAAACATTTAACCCTCTGTGCTTTATTCTTTTCATCTTCAAAATGAACGGGAGCCATATGGTACTACCACTCAGAATCGGGAAGAAAAACTAATTAAAAATGTTCCTCGGTCCATAAACATTCTAAAGGAAGAAACTCCTATTCATCTTCTGTGTCTAAAAACTGATAAAGAAATAGGCTCTTTATATTTATAATGTATGTATTAGTTTACTTGGAGTTTCAAGGCCTACTTACATTTTCAAATTATGATATTTTATTATAATTATTGAAAAGACCTGTTTTAAAATTCACTTTGTGATAATGGAATTTTATGAATTATTTTGTTTGATGAGACTAATGTGCCTACTGAAATAATGAAACACTTGAATTCATTTGCTGTATACTAAAAGAAAAGAAATCACTTAAATATTGTATCTCTATGTTGGGCAAGTCTACCAAAATAACTGATTTCCCAATTTTGCATATCTTTGACATTTAATACATCACAGAAGACAAATTACATTATTCTCACCTATAGTGATATGTGAAAAATAACAATATGTCCCAGATCATCCCAAATGATCACCAAATACAAGGGGAAATTTATTTATTGTTTCTTATTATTAGTTTTTGGTCTGGAGGCCACACACATTGGTGATCAGCGATCACTACCAGCTTGGGCCCAGTACTTATCAATGCTCAGGGGCCCATGTGGTTCTGAGAGAAACTAGCAAAAGAATAGCCTTAAGTGGCTTCATTAATAGATTGGAGTCTGTCTCACAGACAAAAGGTATAGGTCAAGAAGTGTTTGGGGATAGAATCAATGAGACAAATTGATGCATTGACATGCGGATTTATGAGCACAACAGAAGAATTAGAAATAATTCAGGTGCCTCATTTGGATACCTGGATGAGTGAATGGAGAGGTTGATATTCTGGTACTTAAACTGGAGTACATGATGGGTTATTGGAGGGGATGATAATTGTTTATAAGGAACAATGGAAGGAAAGCAGCAGTGAGAAGAGCACACAATTGAACTCAGAAGATCTGGAATTTGACACGATCTAAAAAATCTGCTTTTGAAAGTAATTAGATTCCTCCGTGCCTCATTTTCCTTATGTTTATAAAAGTAAGATGAAGTATAACAAGATGACTTAGAACTCATGTTGAGTAAGTTTAATTCCTAACTCTGACAATTGCTTGCTGAGTGATTTTGAGCAAGATACTTAACCTAAATTTCCTCATTTGAAAAATGACAGTTAACAATAACTCCTTTCTATAAGTTTGTTATAATCTGGCACATAGTAAGCCCTATTGTTTGTCCTTATTCTTTCCGTTGATATTTTTCTTATGAAATTATCCATTTTAACATATGTTCTATGATAACTTTGGTGAAAACATAGCATTAATAGATATACGTTCCTTACTGGAGGCAGCAGTTACAGTGGTAAATAATGGGAACTCAGAACTCAGTATCTGACATTTAGTTTGCAAATGGCACTTACTAACTATATGATTTTGTGCAATATGGTACTTTTCTGGGTTTCCTTTACTAATATGTAAAACAAAGATAATGAGAACATATAACTCATAGGATTGGCATGAACATTAATTAAGATAATATATGTAGAGTACCTTGATGAGTGTCTGGTACATTTTAATGCTATGTGTTTGTTATTATTGTTATCATACTTTTAATTTCTAAATTACAACCTTCTTGGGAAAGGGGTAACAGGATAAGAAGCTGCTCTCCCATGTGAATGATTTTGTTCAGATGACAGGGCAGTTCCCACGGAAACTGTCCTGTATTTAGACTGGTCACACTTGGTGTATCCTGCAAGGCAGTGATGCCACAGACTGCGGCTAGCCTCTGAAATGACTCCTCTGAGTTATATGGGATGTCTTTTTCCTCCAGATTCTGTGTGGGAGGCTTATACATTTGGTTTGGTAATGAGTTTGCTTTTTTGAGCCAAAGAGGAGAAGAGAATAAAAAGAAGAGAGAAGGCGTGAGAGGCAAGCATAGAAACCTGGAGGCTTATATCCTCCAAAATGGAAAAAGAGCCGGCATTTCTGCAGAAACAGAGAGAAATAACTAACAATCTCAAAGCTCATTATGATTTAACTTTAAGATAGCACAAAATGACAGGAATGGTACTGCTGAAGCCTATTTTAACTATAAGCAGGACAAAGGAATGAAAATGGAGTGTATTAGCAGGAGCGTTCAGATAACCTCCTCGCTTACGGGCTGTGCATACATTAGTGCATAAATGTACTGTTAAAAGCTACTAAATCTTTCTAAAGTGGCCATTTCCCATTCTATGGCAAATGATTGAAAAATCTGTGTTGTGTATCTACTTGAACAAAATTCTTGGAACCTTTTAAGACACTAGCTTTCTGTTGTAGAAGAATACAAACTCAGGACTGATAGTGTCAGCAGATAGGAAGTAGTGATGAATTCAGAGGGCACATTGCCTTGTATAGCTCAAAGAGTAAAGTATGAATTCATCTATTTTTTCCTGAAAAGGAGCATTTCTCTTTGTGTTAGAGTGTTGTAGGAGATTGGGGGGGAAAAAGGATCTGCGTGGCCTATTTTCCCATTGACTGACAGTGTCACTTCCTTTGCAGCTTCTCCATGTGTCTGCTATTACTAAGATTATCACTATTACCAGCTTTCTTTGAAGTTTTCCATCTGAAAAGTGCAAATTATTCTCAGTATCACATTGGTTCACAAAAGACTGAATAAAATGGATAGATTTTGGTGTTTGTCTAGATTAACTGCATTGGAAACTTCCTAATTTGATCTTTCATTTTTAAAGGAAATCAATGTCCGGATTTGTTTTATGTGTCATCATGAAGGAGTTTTGAAGAATTTTAGAAGATCTAAATTTTAAAAAAAAATTTCAAGATAACTGATCAGCTCGTTAAACTGTGCTCCAAAATGATGTATCCAGGGGCAAATGAGCAAAGGCAAAGGAGAGATGAGGTTATATAAATATTGTGCAGTAATATTTTTTAAATGTGTATATTTATTTTTATTAAAAACTCCACTATTGACAAAGTTGTTCACTATACAGTTGTTTCAGGCATTTAGTGTTCCAACACCACCAGTGTGACTGTCCTCCACCAATGTCCCTTTTCATTTAATCATCTTATTTTTTTTTTAGAGTCACACCCAACAATGCTCAGGGGTTACTCCTAGCTCTGCATTCAAGAATTACTCCAGGTGGTGCTCAGAGGACCATATGGGATGCAAGGGATCGAACCTGGGCCTATATGTGCAAGGCAAATGCCCTCCCCACTGTACTATCATTCTGACCCCATACTTCCTATTTTTTTAAGTTCTTGTGCTCATCCAAGCTAAGTCCTACTCCTGCTTTGAACTAGCCTTGGGTTTCACCTTAATGTTTACAAGCATATAAGGAACAATAAGTGCCAAAAATCCTCAAATCCTGGTCTTATGCCCTTCATGCAGTAATATTTGAATTTAATTACTCTCCTGTTTTGAAAATTCAGAAAAAAAATAATGTTTTCTTTTAAAAATGTTGTCCTTGAGATATCTGTTCATTTGAAATCACGACTCTACATACAATAAATCAGATGAATCTATGAATAAGATTAACACCATTCCTTACCTCTGTATTACCTTAGTCAAATCACATAAGTCCTTGTATGTTTAAGTTTATGCGAAAATTGAGTGGATTAGAAAATATATTTTTAATATTGCTTTAGCTCTAAAAAGTTTGTATCTGAGTGAATGCAAATAGACATGGTGTGAAGAAAGAACATTGTTCACTTATTCAGCAACACTAACAACATCCTGGAAGCTAGGCTCTCTAGTGGGGCTGTAATTATAAAAATTCAGGAACAAACATCTGGTCCTACATTCAAGAGATAAGAATGACCAGCTAGCAGTTACAGTGCCCTTAACTCAGTAACCCTCTTACGACCATCCTGATTAAACTTACGGGAATCCAGAAGAGGGCACAATTTGATCTGGAGTTGGGTGGAACAACCTTCCACATAGGGATTATAATATTTGTGGAAAGCCCCCAAACATTAAGTAGAAGTTTATCAGGTTGTCTCTGGAAAGAGAAATAACATTACTAAAATATATGCCCTGTACTTGGAGAGTAATTAAAATCTGGATTTAGTACTGATGGAAAATAGTGGGGAAAAGCAGAAATGGAGCTTTGGTTCTGAAGAACTTTAGAAGTCATGTTAAGAACTGACAGAGAGTGAGAATGAGAGAGAGAGCATGAGAGAAAGAGAGAGAGAGAAGTGCCTTCTATAGAAACAGGCTGGGTGAGTAGTAGGAGAGAAACCGGGGATGATAGTGGTAGAAAATGTTCACTGCTGCAGGATGGATGTTGGAACATTATGTGATGAGACCTACACAGTTTTGTAACTCTCTGCCTCTTGGTGATTCAATAAACAACAAAAGCAATAATAACAAAAACTATCTTTACTGACTATCCTAAAGACATTAGGAAACTGTGACAAATAGCAACCAAGACTAGATTTCTTTTGGAAAACTCTCAGGTGATTCAATGAAATCTGACCAGAGGGCCACGGAAGAGAAAGCATGTTCTTAGGAACATATTTGGGTGGTCCAAGGGAGCAAAGATGAGAATTACCTGGAACTATGGAAGTCAGAATATGGTGAAGGAGCACAATTGAGAGATGGCTCAGAGATGAATCAATAGAGGCTTTTGTCAATGTGGGAAAAGATGGAGAGATAGTATAGAAGACTGTAGAAATGTCAAATTCTGGTATATAAAACCCAAGGAACTACTACTAAAACCACTGTTTAAAAACTTAAACTTGTGTATTTTTATAAGCAATAGATAACCATTATTGTTTTATAGAAGTATGATATATAGAAAAATAAGATGAAATCGATGGTCAGGGTCCTCAGTTATGCTACCAACTTGCTAGGTGGACATTTAGTCAATCAATGTCCCTCAAATTCATATTTGTATATTTGGCAAGGAAATTAAAAATTGATGATAAGAAACCCAAATTAAGAGACAACTGCAGGGGCTGGAGCGATAGTCCAGAGGGTAGGGCGTTTGCCTTGCACGTGGCTGGCCCATGCTGGCCCTGGTTCGATTTCGGCATCCCGTGGTCCCCGATTTCTGGCATCCCATGTGGTCCCCCGAGCACCGCCAGGAGTAATTCCTGAATGCAGAGCCAGGAGAAACCCCTGAGCATTGCCAGAGTGACCCAAAAAAGAAAAAAAAAAGAGAGACAACTGCAGTATTTAATTTAATAAAACCATGTGACATGAGAGCCATGGACCAGATATTGCATAGACACTGTGAAAAAAAAGAAGACTAAGAATGATAGAAAATGGGCTTTTCAGCCTCCTGGGTTCCTGGAGGCAGCGATATAGCTCAAGATTATTGATTAACTGCCCCTTTCTCTGCTCCCTCATTTCATCCCATTTCTATCTCTGAATGTGGCCCTACATATATTGGATTTGACCCAAGAACTGAAAGGATAACAGGTACCTATTATCCTTTTGATCTTATATTTCATCAAAAGTATAGGATAATAGTTACCTATTATCCTATACTTTGATGAAAGGTAAACATTTGCATACATTCTTGAATTATACTGCAAGTTTTAGGTATGAGAGACCTCTTTCTATTCCGTAGCTATCCCACCACTTCAGGCATTGGTCAAATAAATCAGGCATGTAGATTTACTGATTAAAAGAAATTATTTGTGTCTGCTTATTTAAGCCTACCTTGAGTGCTCCTTAGTCAGTCTTCATCTTAATGGATCTACATATAGACATAGAAACAAATAAATTTCAATGTGGCAAATGGTCTTTATTTCTGCAAACTAGCAGGTGTTTCTAGGGACCTAAAAAATAAATCAATTTGCTACTCTGAATTTGGCTATACCCTAAATTTAGGGTCTCAACAGTTGAGTTTCTTTCTGTTTCTTTCTAGAAACATTGTGCTGAAGCCTTTCAAATGACAGTTTGAAGACTGCCCAGGGGAAAAAGATTCTCCTGGGCCTGGACTGGGAGTTAAAATGAGGGAGGTGGAATTCTTTTGGCCCCTATAAAAGTAGATACAGATTTTCCTGCCTAATTTTCCTCTGTTTCTATCATGACTATTTCAGGGCTGTTCAGCTGGTTTATGAAAACAACCTTGTTTTGTGTTTTCTTGATACTTACCCAAAAGTCAAGAACCAGACTAGAAATGCTAAAAGCCTGAGTTTTGTCATTATTTTGTTAAAAAATTAATGCAAGTCATTTTATACTTTTTGGGTATAATTTTATCATCACTTGAAAAAGGGCTGTCTGTGCCTTCTTACTCAAAAGGCTAATGTGAGAATGAAATACTACTTGGAAGACATTTAAAAAAGTAGATCAAGTTTTCCTGGTCTATGTTTTATCTGGTCTTGGATATTAGTATCATACAAGTTTTTTTATATCCCACAAATAAATGCCATCATTCTATATCTGTCCTTTTCTCTCTGGCTAATTTCACTCAGCGTGACACTCTTCATATCCATACATTTATAGACAAATTTCATAACTTAGTTTTTCCTAACAGTTGCATAGTATTTCATCGTGTAGATATACCACAGTTTCTTTATCTAGTTGTCTATTCTCAGACACGCCAGGATGCTTCTATATTCTGGCTATTGTGAATAGTGTTGTTATGAACAAAGAAGTGTGTTGGAGAGCAGCTGGGGTCCCCAACAATATAAGGAAACGAGTTCCCTTCTACCTCTGATGTTGATGGGGAATAGATGAAAACTCAGGAGTCCAGCACAGCTCCAAAAGGATTTTACTAATTACCAATTAAACAAGCTCTGCTACTGCAATTCAAGATAATGGGGTTCCCCAGACCTCTAGCTCTTGATTAGAACTTAGACCATGCACTTGGGTCCAAGTCTCCCACCAAAGTGGATCCCAGTACCTCAAGTCAGTACCCTTATATATCCGAAAAGTACTCCTATCTTCAGCTGATCAGCACAGGTGATCATGAGTCGGCCGGGAGGGAAGGCGGATTCTAGTCCTGGCCCATCATCCCAATAGAGCCTTGCAAGAAACCAGAGGAAACCCCCACACCATGAGGGAAGTCATTTTCAACATCTAGACTCCACAGCTT
Organism: Cryptotis parvus; assembly: GCA_021461705.1. NCBI lineage: Eukaryota > Metazoa > Chordata > Mammalia > Eulipotyphla > Soricidae > Cryptotis > Cryptotis parvus. The sequence goes on from JAJIBD010026625.1 coordinate 143,641, forward strand.
GTCAGAGCTCCACCCAAGAGAAAAGCTGATCTCTCCCAGTTGTGTGCAGCTGCTTTGTGGCCACCCGGTTCATCAGTAAACCCATGAGATAAGAGCCTACTACTGAGAGTATACCACCCGCACAGCAGAGCCTGGCAAGCTACCCATGTCATATTTGATATGCCAAAAACCAGTAACAATTATAGACCTCATTCCCATGATCTGTAGGAATGGTTTGAGGTTCTTTGGTTCCTGAGCGAGCAGATGCCCTTGGGCTACACTAGCATCCGACAGGAAGTATGGAGATGTTATTGATGCCCATAGAAGCAAATTGATGAACAACGGGAAGACAAAAGATACAAGTGGTACTCCTATCTTCAGGGAGGGTAATGCCAATGAATATCAAGGAATCAATTTCCAGGTGTAGAAGTAGGCTGATACTGAAACATTTGTTTAGACCTGAAACAAGTTTAAGATCTAAGTAAATAATTATGCCAGGGACTAGTTTTCTTACTCAGAGATTATCACTTATGTCAAAACACTGGGAGAGATGATATAAAAATATATCTCAATGTATTTCATGGGGAGAAATACATCATAATTTCATGGGTTTCATGCAATCTAGATGGGTACCCACAGGTCAGTCTATTTTCTGTTCTGCACGAAGTGATTCTGAGTGTCTTTTCTTCTGTTTACTGAAAGGGTCATGCTTGCCTGCTTGAGGAAAAACTAGCATGATCCTTTCTTCAATCTAAAACAATAGTCTCAATTTAGCCAGGGTGGTAGTCTCCTGATAAATTCTAACTGCTCCATGCTGGGACAAGTGGGTATTAAGAGGATTTGTTCCCAATCTAGATAAAATTGAACTCATAGTAGAGATTATGGTAATATTTCAGAAGTTACTGATTCAGAGTCAAAATGACTCTTGTAACTGCCACACCCTCTGTCAGTGTTTACACAGAAAAGAGATCTCATTAGCATGAACCCTGACATAAGAACATGAGAATAGCTTAAACTGTAAGTAGATTAAACAGCAAAGATCCCAAGCTAGCTAGGCCTGTCATCCAACAGAAGTGCAGATGGTGTTTCTGCTATGTGTTTTTGGGCTCTCGGGGTATATTCACAGGAGTGGTATTGCTGGGTCAAATTGGAGCTCAATTTCTAGTTTTGGAGGAATGTCCATATTGTTTTCCTGTCAGTGGTTGGAATCTACCACAAGTGTGTGGGAGTCAGAGGTTAGGTAAGACAGAGAAGGGACTAGTGTACTAATAATTGTTGGAAATAGTAATGCCAGTCTAGAACTGAGCATTCTTTCTTTTCTTTTCTTATCATGCAGGTTATCATGTATATCCCTTTGCCTATGTTCATAGGCAAAGGGATATACATGATAACCTGCATGATAACCTCTAAATGTATGTATTGCAAGCCACAATGTGCAAGAGAAGAGAATAGGAGAGAGAGAGAGAGAGAGAGAAGAAATCTGGGGGCATTGGTGGTGGGAAATATGCACTGGTGGAGGGATGGGTGCTGGTGCTGGAACACTGTATGACTGAAACCTAATCATCATGAACAGTTTTGTGATTATATATCTCATGGTGGTATAATAAAATTAAGAAATTATAAAAATAGAGCATTAGTAAATACACTGCATCATTTTGCTATTGACCCTTTTGTTAGCTTTACCAAGCCTGTAAGAGCCATTTTAGGTCACCATTGCCTTTAAGTATCTCCTTAATTATTTTTAATTTCAAAATACTAACAGATAACCACAATTCACATTCTTCCTGAAGGACACCTGAAGTCAGCTTCCACATCTAACCAGGTATCCAAAGCTAGATTTGTATTTTTTTATTTTTAGAGAGAGAAAGAAAGAAAGAAATTAAGAAAGAAAAAATAAATGAAAGCCTCAATAGAAAGGTTGTCTGGCAGGAGAATAAAAGAAGGAATTTCTTTCAGGCTTTCCAAGAAGACAGAATGCAAGTCTTGAAACTTAAATTACTTTTTAATAGTATCTTGAAAAGGTGTTATTCTCAACCATCTGCTTCTCTTACCCCTCTTTTTTGAATATGGCCTCACGCAGGCAATTAAACCATGGTGTATCTTTAAATCGAACAAAAGTAGAGATATTTTAGGAGATGGAAACAACCCTAGAGATTTCCTAGTTTATCCACCTATTTTCTGAGACAGGAAAGTGGGATTTAGAACAGGTGAAAGATTTCCCTTTAATCTTCAACTTTTCAGTGCTGAGCCAGGAGTAAATGCAGGAATCTTAATATCTATTCTAGGGTACTCACTTCTAGGCCAGAGGTGAGATAGGAGCCTAAATAACTGCACTTGAAGTAAAGAATGGCATTTTAAGAAGAAAACAGGCCTCAGTTTCCAGCTAATGGCAAGGGTGGGTGAAGCAGCAGCATCATTTTTGCCCAGGTAAAGATTTGTAGGCTCGAGAGCATAAAGGATACTTCAGATGCTTACCCTGGACACAAAACATCTGCAGGGTTGAATTTGAATTATTATTTTTGTTTGGGGATTGGTTTTCAGCCATACCTGGCAGTACTTAGGGGCTGATCTTAGCTCTGTGCTCAGGGACTACTCCTGGTGGTACTCGGGGGTGGAATTGGGAGGGGTGTACAATGTAGTCCCCTAAGGATCTCACTTGGGCCTTCCTCATATAAACTACACGCTTGGCCCAGTGAGTTGTTTCTCCAGCCTAGTGGTGTTGAATTATGCCTATTTGACAGGATCAAATGGTTGATTTCCTTTTTTCCCAGCTTCAGTCACTCTGATCTTCTTGTTCTGGCTTAGGGCCTCCCTTCATGTTCTGCCATGGCAGAAAGCCTAGTGGCATTCCTGGAATGACAGATTATACAGAACAAGTGTTTTCAGGAGGAAGAACTTAATTCTGGTCAAATCCCATTACAGTGACCGTCCATGACTGTCTCATCTCTCTTGGTATGAACACATATTAACCTGCATAACTTGAGTTATGTGGGCTGAAGCCTGGGGCTTAGCAACAATTGCTTCTCAGAGGCTCATGGTGATAGAATATCTGCCCTCCTCACATTCTTCTCATACTGATAAGTGTAGAGGGAGCACACTCTCTCCATAGCTCTCTCTCCATAGTTGTTCAGTAGCTGCAATGTGGAAATGACCCTGTTAATGTTAAGATGATACACCTCGGCTCTCATACCACATGTACTTGGTGAGAGTGGGGTGTTCTCTGGAGCTCTGAGGGTCTTGCCTGAGCAGTGGATTTTCAAGGTTCTATTTACTGCTGGGTAAAGAGAGGCAGAGATTCCCAGATAGGGAACTTAAGGAAATAGTATATGTTTGGGGAATTCTGTGCTGTGTACACAGTACCAGAGGCCTGAACCTAAATGGAGAGTCTGGATGATCTAGTCATTGTAGGAGTGTTTGCATGTATAACAGTTTGGAGTTTACCTGCAACACATCATCATCATCAGGTTGGCAAAGACTGGCCAGAAGAAAACATTTGTTCATGGAGATTTTAGAGTGGCACTTGGAGAGAAAGCAAGGGAGAAGAGGTTTCTCTAAAATGCTGGGAGTGAAGTTACTTGGTTAAGGATATACAAGTAGTTCTTTTCTAAGCAACAAATCAGACAGATCTGCTTTGCAGAACAGCTGGTATGAGGAGGTAAGAAAAACTTGTATTTATTTTTTTAAGTTGTTTTGATTCATTGTTAGTTTGCAATACTAAATAAATTGTAGGAGTATGGTTTCACACCTTTGCATTCATAGAAGTTTCACAGCACTAAACCCACCTCCAAAGTTCTAGTGCTATTCCTATGAACAAATAAATACTCTCAGCACTTTCCCTATCCCCTCACCCTCTCCTCCACCTCTGGTCAATGTCTCTATTTTTCTCAGTGCCTAAGAATTACTTTGTGATTTGTTAGTTCATTCGCTTTGAATGTTTATGTTCTACATATGAGAGAAGCCATATGGTAATTGTATTTCACTTTCTGACTTATATCATGTAGCATAATCATCTCAAGTTGTTCCACTGGTGTTATTGCAAAAGGCACAATTTTATCTTTTAAAATAGTTGAGTAGAATTCCATCAATAATGTAGACTGCAATTTCATTAATCAGTCATCACTGGATGGGCTTTTAGGTTATTTATATGTTTTTAATGTTGTCATTATGCTGCTGTGAATATGAGGGTGTCCTTGCAAATGAGTGTTTTCATATCCTTCAGGTAAAGACCTAGGATTGTTATTACTAGGTCATATGGTATTTCTATTTTAACTTTTTAAGGGAATCTCTGCACTTTTTCCAAAGAGGCTATACCAATTTACATTCATAGCAACAGTGCACAATAATGACTTTTTAGAGAACTTATTTTCATTGAATGAGTCAATGTGAAACCAGATGTTTGCAGCTGAAGTTGGGTTACAAGAGTCCTGCCACCTGCTGTTGTCAATTTGTTCCTGGGTCGACCATCTGACCTTTTTGCCCACAAAATGAAGCTTGGAAACTCCTTCTGCCCATAAAGGAAAGGAAAAGCTTTCTCACTGCTTCATCATCAAAGCAGCATATGTGATGATTGGAAATACCAGTTACTCAAGTTATCTGCCCTCTGGATCCTAGATAAGGTGAGAATGAGGCATTGGGACCCTATGGGGCTCATTACACTTTCCCTACTTCAGTTCCAGAAGAATGTGGCTTGGATGCTAGAACCACAAGAACTTTAAAACACTCTCTGAAGTGAAATACTCATTCCATCACTGGCTGGACAATGAGGCTTCATAAGGATAAAAGGCAAAATTTATCGCATGGAAAAGTATGGATTAGGAGACTCCTGAGACCTGTGGGTAGGCTGGATCCAAACGAGAAACAGAGGTAATCTTCTGCTCAGGGACATACCTTTGTTTTTTGTTTGTTTGTTTGTTTGTTTAGTATATCATGTATTTTATTTTATTTTTATTTTTTAAATTCTTTTTATTATATCACCATGAGATATACAATTAGGCGTGTTCATATTTGGGTTTAAGTCATACAGTGTTCCAGCTCCCATCCCTCCCCACTAGTGCCCATTTCTCACCACCAATGTCCCCTGATTCCCCCTCCTCAGCCGGTGTCTATGGCAGGCAATTCCTTCTCTCTCTCTCTCTCTCTCTCTCTCTCTCTTTTTCCCTCCCTTCTCTTACACATTGTGGCTTGCAATACATACATCAGGGACATACCTTTGTTTCAACAGATAGGACAAGAAGGGAATGGAGAATGTGGGAAGATAGAGTGTTTCTTATTTTGAGAAATAATGAAGGGATATGGGAAAGTAGTTTCCTGTGAACTCTGTAAAGCCTAACTTACTCTGCTGCCTCTTCAACCACCATTCTCAGTTGCAACCCACTCCAGAGCTAGTCTTCTGCTGTGGGTTTCCCAGCTCACACAACACTGAACACAGAGTCAATGCCTTGGCAAGTCCCTGTTCCAACTTTGCTTTATTTTGGTGGAGAACAAACCAGTTCAGTCAGTGGTTATCTTAGGTTAGGGCTTTCCTGAGACAAAAAGTTCAGAGCAAGGAGTTTATTGGAGAAGGGGAACTCGGGAAGCAATAGTACAGGAAGGAGAAAGTGAGAGAGGGGGAGTGGAAGAGGGGATAAAAGGATATTATCCAGCATCCACTTGGGTGACTGGGGAATCCAATGTACAAAGCCAACTTGGCATTTCTAAGATGTAATTAGGGAGCATCATGGTTTATTTATCACATTTTATTAGCTGCCCCTTGAATAATACTATTCCTATAAACAAATAAATGCTCTCAGCCCTTTTCCTATCTGTTGGATGACAGGCTTAGCTAGTTTGGGCACTTTGCTCACAGCTTAATCTATTTACATGTTCTTAAACCAAGGTTCATTCTAATGACATCTCTCTTCTATGTAAACACTGATAGAGGGTGTGGCAGTTACAGAAATCATCTTGACTCTGAATAACTTTTGACTTATTATAAATCTACTAAGACTTCTATGTTTTCTAGATTGGGCACAGCTCCTCTTTATACCCACTGCACCCAATGTGGGACAGTTAGAATTTACCAGGAGATTACCACCCTGGCTACGTTAAGACTATTGTTTAAGATTATAGGAAGGATCATACTAATTTGCCCTCAAGCAGGCAAGTGTGACCCTTTAAGTATACAGAGAACAAGATGCTCAGAATTACCCTAGTGCAGATAATAAATAAGAAGAACCTTGTGAGTACCATCTAGATTAAGTGAAGCCCGTGAAATAAAGATGTATTACTTTATACCAGCCACCTCTCTCTCCAATGTTTTACAGAAGAGATAATTTTGGAAGAAGGGATAAGTCCTTGGCATACTCCTTTGTTTATACCTATAATGGGGTGTGGTACCACCCTTCTACACTCTTCTACTATCTAGAAGCTTTTTAGGGTTCTTTGTTGACTGGACCTTCCCTGTCATCAGTTAGGATTACTTTGGTGTATATAAGGGAACTGACTTGAGGCACTTGCCCCCTTTTTGGGTAGGCTCCCTTCTTTTGGGTAGGATTCCTCTCTGGTAGGATCCTCTTTGGGGGAGATTTGGGCTTTCTTGTATGGTCTAAGTTCTACCAGAGCCAGAGTTCTTTGATTATATTGGATTGCGGTGGTAGAGCTTTTGTACTATTAAAAGCCTTTATGGAACTGTGCCGGACTTTCATCCGTTCATGAATTTTCATCCATTTCCCAGGCAGCCTTGGAGGTAAAAGAGAACTTCTGTCCTGATACTGTTTGGGACCCCAGCGGCTCCCCAACACGTATCCCCTCACCCTATTCTCCACCTCTGGTTCTACAGCATTCTGCAATGCATTTCTAGTATTCCTCACCTGTGATGCACACTATATAAAATGAAGATACTTTTCTGATGGAAGCAAATCTACTCATCAGAAGTGAGTCACTCACCATCTTCTCATGCTTTGACTCTGTCTTTTGTAGTCTCTGTCACAGGAGGTTTTCTAATCTTCACTCTAAGAATATTCTGTGATAGGCTCCAATGCCTGGGCTAACAAACTCACTCTCCAATGAGCTGTCAACCTCTGACATACAAGAAGAAAATTATACCTTTGAACAAAGTACCATAACCAATGCACTAACTGGACACATATCATAGAAACTGTCACAAGAGGATGACAGGACTTGGAAAGCGCTACACAGTGTTCACTGCTGCTGACTCACAGAACTTATTTCAGATACTTACTGAGTGAGAGTGATTTGCCTTCTTTCTGTTACTGTTATTCTGGGAGGTGTTAGGGGCTAGTTCTGGTGTAGTGTATGGGAATCACTCCAAGCAGTGCTAGGGAAATACAGTATCAGGTATGTGTGTGTGTAGGTGTGTGTGTGTGGGGGGTGGATAAAACCCTGGGCTCCCTGCATACAAAGTATGCTCTTTGATTTATATCTTAAGCTTGAGAGTGAACTGCTTTTGACTATCTTCTCCCTTCGAGTTTTGGACAGATTCTGAAAGCTTTCTACTGAGCTCAAAATGCTGGCATTGCTTGGGAGATAGCTCAAGTGGTGGGGCATGTGCCTTGCCTGCCTATGTGGAACCTTAATTTCAGTCCCTAGAACTATATCTCTGCCCTTCCACCCAGCTGTGATCAAGTAGCACCAGGGGAAATGCATGTCTTCCAAACATATCAGGGAATCACTTCAAATCTCCAAAGCTCCACAGGGTATGGCCCCTATTTAAAAAAAGAAGAACATCATGCTGGCACAGGCACCTGGCAATTCATCATGGAGCTAGTACCTAGACATAGTCTCCTTTGGCTGCTCTCTACTTGGGCTGAACAGGAAAGTGAGTTGCAAGAAGCTGACACATCTGGGGAGGTACATGTCAGCTGGAGTCCTGGCTTCTTTCCTAAGTATCTATACTCTGCCCTTACACCTGGGGGTGCTTTTAGTGGCTCAGAGGACCTTTGTAAATGTTTAGAATACACCTTGTGGTCACTTCCCCTGAGGTCTCTCAGGATCTCTTTTCTGACAGACTCGGGAGCCAGTGGGGTCTTCATTTGGGGGACTTTTCTCCATACAGCCAAAGCAATAGATTTTTCAAGGGAATTATTGTCAAATTCTGCTAAAAATAGATACAAGATCATGTGAAAAAATTTTCTAAATTTCCACCAAGCATATTCAAGGATACATCACTGGTTTTTTCCTTCTTGATTCAAATGTAATCATTGTGGGTAGACAGTCTAAATAATTCAGGTACGTAATGTAGACTGTTTTTGCTTTCTAAATGAACTGAATATTTGTGTAAATTGAGTTTTGTCTCTCTCCCCATAAAAACCCACACAAAGTTATACTAGAACTCTAATCCCCAGTATCTCAGAATATAAATTTATTTGACAATAGGGACTCTAGAGGGAAACTTGATTAGGTCATTAGAGTGAGTTTTAATCCAGTGTGGTTGGTGTCCTTACCACAAGGAGAAATCACGTGGGGACATGCAGCCAGGGGGGAGAACACCACATGAGATTAAAGACATTAAAAACAGAGTGATGTTTCTACAACTCAAGGACTGGGAGCTAGAGGATTGTGTATATATGGGATATTGACTCTCTTGGCACTCAAACAAGGCAATGAGGTCAACTCCTTGACCTCAGACTTTGAACTCCAGAGCTCAGAGAAGAAATTGTGGAAGAATGTGGTTCTGTTCTTCAAGCTACTCAGTTTGACTTGTTGCTATGGCAGCCCTAGGAAACCAGCACAACATTCAGTTTCTTCCTCAAAGACGATGATAAACTTGGTCTTGCCAAGTCAAACAGATTTTGACACTATTCAGTTTTGTTCAGTTTGCTTTTTAAAAAATAAACACGAGGTAGTCAGATTTCTTGCTTTCTTTCCCCTTCTGCCCTTTTTCTCCAGCTGTAACCCTAGGCAGAAATTTTTCTCTTCTCCAAATTCTGCTGACTCATCAGTTTCTTTTGTTATGTTGACTCTAAATTCTGTGTCCATTTTGCTGAAGCATCTATCTCCCTTGCCTTTCCTGCATTAGGCCATTGGATCAAATCAGTTTTACAGATTCAATATCTTAATCCTCACTGGAAGCTTAGCCAAGTCTGTAGGCTTATTCATGGCCTCGTACACCTCTCTTGAGGAACATGGGGCAGGCTTGGGTTGGGGAACTTAGGAATGTTGTTCTAATTCTGTCTCTGAGACTGTGTTGGTAGGGAGTTGGTAGTCCTAGGCCAGACCTATCCTAACTGCTACTTTTCCTCTCAGGTGGCTGCTATGAAACCAGGGAACTTCTAAGAGACCAACAGTTCTGCATTCTTTAACATCACTGTAGCGACTGAAAGTCTCTCAGTGGAGAGTATTTAAATAAGTGAGAGCAACCTTATGTGCAGCTGCTAATATGTGAGTTGTGGCTCCTGATCTTGAAAGAGCTCCAAGACATGTTGCTCCCTAGACCAATATGGGTGCTTTGTTTCCATTTCTGTGAGAGCAATGCTAGATGTGTGTGGATGCCAAGCACACACATCCATGTGCCAACAGGATGGCTCCAGACGCATGTGCACTGGGAGAGAAGAGGTGTATGAAAGGATATGTTCACTTTCCCTCAAAGTCTGTTTGTTTTATGCAGAATATGAACGGAAGGTATTAATACATTATGAAATTTTATTTTTATTTATTTGTTTGTTTATTTATTTATTTTGCTTTTGGGTCAACCCGGCAGCACTCAGGGATTACTCCTGGCTCTGCACTCAGGGATTACTCCTGGCGGTGCTCAGGAGACCATATGGGATGTCGGGGATTGAACCGGGGCCGACATAGGCCGGCCGCGGTGAAGACAAATGCCCTACCCGCTGGGCTATTGCTCTGGCCCCCAACATTATGAAATTTTAACATGTAAAAATTACCTGACCTGACTGAGTCATGCCACAAATGATATTTCTAATCCCTTCTTTAGTGCTTCCAAGAAAGACCTGTCTGCCATTTTAGTAAGTCAGGAAAAAAAGGCATCATCCTTGTTAGCTTTAACTGGACTCTCTTTTTACTGAGCTCTTGTTAACCTGAAACTTTAATGAATAAATAGAGGACCAAAAAATACAGCTCCCAGCAGAGCCCCCTAGACTCTACTCTGGGTTGTCACAGAGGCCTTTGGCAATCCAAAAGAATAAAGTTGAATCAAATAACAAGAGGAAATCAATATCTTATTCATGTTAAACCTGCCCTAATGCCTTCCATTATATGACTCACCACTCAGAGAATCGATTTGTTTCTTTTCTGGTGAAAGAGGGAGGCTCTAAAATTTTCATTTATATATATTAATTTTTTAAGAAGAAACTTCACTTCATGAAACTGTCTCTTTGTCAAAAAACTCATGGATTAATAGCAGAGTTTAGAGTCTCCTATGTCTGACTCAGCTAGATCCTTCATACTAAATAAACTCCCTTAGAGGGCTAGTGCTTGGGTCAGGACAAGGATAACAATGGTCATTAATAACCATCACTCATTACATGCTTCTTCTTCCCTGAGCTCTTCGAACTTACTGTTTATAAATGCTCTTTAATGTGCCAAGTGCACCAGCCCCTGTCCCTGGAGGCAGGCACACTGGCAGGGAGGGTAATTGCTGCTGTCATTAGGGGCTCTGGGAATGGTCTGTGCAGGCACCATTCTCAGATCACTGATCCCACCTCTGGGGTGAAGGGTTAATGGTCACTGAGCAAAACTGCTTGGGATAGGGAGTGGTGGTATCTAATTACTGGCTCTTGTGTGCATGTCTACGAACGGGGAGCTGAAGCAATCTCCCAGTCTGCATGCTAACTACTTTAGGAAGTTACTGTTATTTTGAAGACTCCAAGGAAATCGCATCTTTGAAAGTTTAAAACATCCCCTTTTAACATTCTTTGTTGGTTCTTATTGCTCTGATATTTTTTGATCTTGATGAAACAAAATAACCTCCTCCTCTTGTCCAAGAGAATCTAAGTTCTGTGTAACCACTGCTCCCCAGGGAGGAACTCTGTCCTCACCTGTCCCCTGTCTCTCCTCCCTAGCCGCAGACCCCTGGTAGATTCCCATGGGTTGAGTATATCATTCTCTCTACAAACAAGTTAGAAAAAACCTTTTGGTTTCTTCTTTTTGAGTATGTGACTCAATACCCTAAACAGAGATTCCTGTCTCTTTATTTTCTCATCTTTGAGCTGCTGACTGAGTCCTTGGAAGTCAGAATAAGCAAGATTTACAGAGAATGCTATAATTATGGCTGAAATCTAAAAAGAATACTTGTAAACTGTCATTATTAGGGCTTTCTCCTGCTTTCATTCATGTGTTTTGGAATAGGTATCTATATTTTGATAGAGGGGGTGTTCTTTATTTGTTCCTGAAAAAATTACTCTGTTAACTTGAAGGTGAATATTCTGCACATATTAATATCTTCTCCTTGTGAATTTCTCAGGTAGATATTATTTTCTGTGAAGCCATGAGCTAAAATGCAAAAGTACATCGCTTGACAAATGATTAGGGAATTATTCTTCTTAAATCAAACGAATGCCCAAACAAATCAGTTTTGTAAAGTGAGGTGAGAGCTCCTCAAGCTGTGCTTGGGAATATTAATAAACGGAAAAGACGCCTCTGCCCACAACTTGTCATTTCAGGTCCCTCATCCAGGCAGGCAATAAATGCCAGAATTCTTGGAATTCCTGTAGGAGGTGGAAGCCTGCCATCTCGTGGCCATTTCGTAGAATTACTCAACATTTCGTAGTGTTTAAGAACAGTTGGGATTTACCAGCGAGGTTAATTGGCATGCACTCATAAATTCTGTTTGAATTTGGATTGAGGTAGTTCTGTAATGCCGGTTAGAGTCAGTAAGTACTCTGAAACTTGAAAATGACTACCTAGTGAGCATCGGTGATTTGTTCCATTTGGAAAACAGGTGAGAAGTGTACTCTGGAGAGGGAGCTCTGTGGTCAGGATGTTCCCTAGTTTTGCAATGCTGAAAAATGGGGCCATCTGGGATGTCAGTAACTGCAGACACCTCCAGTTTGTGACAACTGGGTAATTTCTTAAAGGGCTTTTCTGATGAGCAGACAAGCTTCAGACTTGTTAGCTTAAGTGTCACTTGCAGGTGCACCTGGAAAGATCATAGTAGGTGGTAGAGTAGAGCACCCAGTTCAAGAAGTGGATTCATTCATTGGGAGCACAACAAATAAAAGGTAATGATGCCTGCTGGCAGGTTGAGGGATTTTCCTGCTTCCTGGACTATTTGTGTTGAAAAACTAAACAGGGCATCTTCCTGATGCTCTCTGTCTTCTACTTTCTCTCTCTCTCTCTTTTTAAAAGGTTAGAGACCATCTGGAGAAGTTTGTTTTTTTAAAAAAACTTTTTGGTTATACCACTCCTGGGAATCTACTCTGGGAAACTAAAAATACGCAGCGGAAACACCATCCCTACTTTATGTTCATAGCAGCATTATTCACAATAGCCAGAATCTGGAAGCAACCAGAGTGCCCGAAAATCGATGACTGGATAAAAAGCTTTGGTACATCTACACAATGGAATACTATGCAGCTGTTAGGAAAAATGAAGTTGTGAAATTTGCCTATAAATGGATGGACATGGTGAAGATTATGTTGAGCGAAATTAGCCAGAAGGAGAGAGACAGATACAGAATGACTGCATTTATCTGCATAACATAAATATATATGTACATATTATGATACCAATATCCAAGGTCAAGTGAAACATATATCAGGAGGTCTTGTCAAAGGTGGAAATTATAACAAACATGTGGGAGTCAAAGGCTAGGTAAGACAGAAAATGGAACAGTGTGCTAACAATTGTCGAGGGTACTAATGCCAACCTAGAACTGAGCATTAAATACAGGCAAAAGATACACATGACAAGATACACAACCCTTTAATGTATGTTCTGTAATCCATAGTCTGGAGGGAAAGGAAAAGAGAAAGAGAGAGAAATGGAAAGAAATAAAGAATCTGCCATGGAGGAGGGCTGGGGGAGGGGGAGGGAACCGGGGACGTTGGTGGTGGGAGATGGGCACTGGTGGCGGGATGGGTGCTGGAACACTGTATGACCAAACCCCAAATATGAACTTTTTAATTGTATATCTTTGTAATTGTAAAAGTAAAAAAAATTTAAAAAAAAAATAAACTTTTGGTTAGCTTTTGATTTTTTTTCACATCTCTCTCCTTTTTCTCCAGGTTTTAGGAGTTGGAAATGACAGGAGAAGGTTATTATGATAAAGGCAATCTAGAAAGAGGTCACATCATGGATGGGGGAACTGGGGCTTACAGAGATCAAGAGGTCAGGCAGGTAGCGCAAGTTTGGGTGAATAACTCACTCAAGTTCACACACAGCTGTAAAATTCTTTTCAGTTTTAATATCTGTAACCTGGAAGGGAAGAAACAATCAATTTGCAAACACATTTTCTTCAAAGGATGTTAATGTGGTGGGACAACATTTAAGGTTGTTAGTGTACATATAGACATATATATGCATATGCATATATATTCCTAATAAAGAAGTGTGCAAACATTAAATTTTCTCTCTTCCTTTTAAGTGCCCTCTTCTGTCTGTTTCAGTCAATTTGAGAACATAAAATCACCTTGAAGTGAATGTTCCTTGTTCTACAAAAATGCCTGAGTAGTCTCTCATGGTTATGTAAATGTCAGTCTAGTAGGCCTTGGCCCCAGAGAAGGGAATAACAAGACATTCTATGCTTTGAGTGGTTTTAAAAGGTTGCCTTTATCTCATGGGAGAAATTGGTGGTGAGTAGCAGTAGCAGAAAAGGTTTTGTGTTGGATGCAGATGTGTGGTCAAAAAGGAAGGATTTAATTAAATGCCCTTTGGTCTGAGTTGCTCACTCCCTGTTTTGAAAACATTTGTCTTACCTTGATTTGTAGGTCCACATACTCTTCTTTCTCTGCCTCAAGACTGCCTTCTCCTTCCTGCCTTTGTAGTACCATACTTCTTAATATTTCTTGGTCATTCTCAAGGACTTGATCTTGCTAACATCATTTCAAAAGATAATATCAAGACTCACATGCAAATGTAAAAGAAAAGATTTTCATAATTTATTATTTAATTTTAAAAGACATTAGAAATAAAGCATTAAATTAAAAAGTAAAAGCACAGTGTTAAAATCAGGTCAATGGAAAATTTCAAGAAAGATATACTTAGGAATACTAAAATGAATCTGCTAATGTACTAAAAATTGTTAGTAACTTCCATAGCAATACAATGTAATGCCCAGGGTCATGTTTTTAACAGGATAAATTCAATAATATCTATATTAGGTTACAATGTGATCATGGTGCCATGAACAATAACATTTTTCATTACTAAAGTTCTCTGAAAATTAACTTTTATCCTTCAAGGGTTATGAAGTAGCCTGGCAAATGGAAATACTATAAAAGGTGCAAATTCAACAGAATCAGATAATCCTAGCAGGTCTACTGGACACTTCCTATTTCCAATATTTTGATCATTTTTCCTGACACTGAACCAAGCCTTAGTTTCCATTACCTCCAATAACAAACAGTTGCCTTTCAAGTTTATATCTTTGGCTTCATTCTCTAGCTCAACATCCCCGCCTTCACTTACTCACCTGTCGTTTATTTTGGGATGCGGATCAGGGTCATGTTCTACACTATTCTCTAAGAAGCTACAGATCTGAATCCCATGCTTCAGGAGGTTCATGGGAAATGATTCCACACCTGTGGATGAGAGAGAGAAGACTACGATAACTTCCATGGCTGGAAACTCAACTGGTTCTTCCAGAGAGCATTTTAAAAGTCTGGGGACATGGGACAGAAGGCTGCAGCCAGATTCCTATGTCTACCTACTTCATGCCAAAAGGAAATCTTTTACCATTCTCATCATTCAGAATTTTCTAACATAGTCTCTGGAGTAGGTAACTCTCTCTGCTATTGGCGCAGTACTTCAAATATGAATGACATAGAAACCGCATTTAATTTTACTGAATTGCAAAACAAAACAAAGCAACATTTTTTAAAAGGTCTTTCTAAGAATGAGGTGAATTCCTTCCTGGCCAGTACTTTCCATCCCTAGTCAGTTCATCTTCCACTGGTCATATTTAATAAGAAAAACTTTAAAACTATTATTTAGCAGAGATACCACTTTTAAGAAAAAAAATCAGTAGTTTCTAGGATATTTACAAAATTTTGAAATCACCACCATAATCTAATTCCAGAGCATTTCCATCATTCTTCCAAAAGGGGAAAAACAAACACCTCATAATCACAAGCAGTTACTCATTTCTACCTCCCCGAGCCTTTGGCAACTACCATTTTCTACTTTCTGTTTCTGTGGATTTGGCTCTTCTAGGCATTGGATATAAATGGAATCATGAAGTTTATGACCTTTCACGTCTGGCTTCTCTGATGTAGCATAATGCTTTTAAGTTCATCCATACTGTAGCACATACAAGGGCCTCCTTTCATTGTTTGGGATGTGGCGTGCTACAAGTGTTGCTCGGAAGGTCTCAGAAGGTCTCAGAAGGTCCCACTGGTGATTCACAGTCAACCAGATCAGCAGTTCACTGCAAGGACCCGGGCCTTCAGGCCTACAGTGCTGGAGATACAGGACACCCGGTGTCTGGGGGCCCTCCAGGGTCACACCTGGTGATGCCAATGTACTACCTCACTGCTTCTGTTTCATACTTTTAAATTCACTTATTAGCTAATAAGCATTTAAGCTGTTTTTTTTTTGGGGGTTAATATCAGTAACAGTGTTATAAATGATTTGCATAAGTGTTGTGGAGTCATCCATATATTTTCATTTTTCTTAGATGTGTATTCATGAGAGAGCTACAAGATAATATTTTATCTTTTGTATTCAACTTTTGTGAGAATGTTCAAACATTTTCACAGCACCATTTTATACTATTGTAAGTCATACATAAGAATCCCAGTTTTTATAAGTACCCCCAGTATTTTCATTGCATGTCTTTTGATTATAACTATTCTAATAGATATGAGTTCAACTGTGATTTTTTTATATTTTATTGTACTACTGTGAGATATAGAATTACAAAGTAAACTGTGATTTTGATTTCACTAATAAAGATAGTGTGTATTTTCATGTTATTTGTATGTCTTCTATACAGAAATGTCAAATTCTTTCATCATTTTTCAATTGAATTGGGTTTGATCACTAAGGTATAGTACTTTGTATATTCCTTTAAAATTTTTAATGGAAAAATTTTGTAAAACAAAATAGTTTTTATCAAAACTTATTTAGAAAAATGTGAGAGAAAGAGAGAAGTGTGTGCTCAAGCGTGAATACAGGTTTTTCCAGAGTGATATAGGCAAGAAAAGATACACAGAAACAAGAGAGTGAGATAAACGGTCAAGGGAGAACACAAGTTTAAAGGGCAAGCCTCTTTGTATATTCTTTATCGGTTCTTTTGACCTTTGCAGCTACATGATTTACAAATATCTTCATTTATCCTATGGGTTTATCTTTTTGCTTTCTCCACCCTCCCTTATTTTATTTTCTTTTTGCTTTCTTTATACCATACTAACACAAAGTTTAAAGAACATAAGTTTAATTGTAGTGAAATTCAATTATCTGATCATCTCTTTTGTTACATGTACATGATATTTAAGAAACCACTCACTGGGAAAGGATATTCACCCAATACCCATCTGACAAGGGGTTAATATCCAGAATATATCAGGCACTGGTAGCACTCCACAAGAAGAAAACAGCCAACCCCATCAAAAAATGGGGAGAAGAAATGAACAGAAGCTTCCAAAAAAGAAGAAATTCGAATGGCCAAAAGGCATATGAAAAAGTGCTCTTCATCTTTAATCATCAGGGAGATGCAAATCAAAACAACAATGAGGTACCATCTCACCCCACAGAGACTGGCACACATCCAAAACAGCAAGAACAACCGGTGCTGGCGTGGATGTGGGGAAAAAGGAACTCTCATCCACTGCTGGTGGGAGTGCCGACTGGTCCAGCCCTTTTGGAAAACAATATGGGCATTCCTCCGAAAGCTAGATATTGAGCTCCCATTTGATCCAGCAATAGCACTCCTGGGAATATACCCTAGAGACCGAAAAACACATAGCAGAAACACTATCTGTACTTCTTTATTCATCTCTGCGCTATTCACTATAGCTAGAATCTGGAAACAACCTAAATGCCCGAGAACAGAGGACTGGCTAAAGAAACTGTGGTTCATCTACACTATGGAATACTATGCGGCTGTCAGAAAGGATGAAATTATGAAATTTACCTGCAAATGGATGGACATGGAGTCTATCATGCTGAGTGAAATTAGTCAGAAGGAAAAGGACAGATATAGAATGACTGCATTCATTAATAGGATATAGATACCAGTGTTTTACTAAATATGGGAAATGGTAATGGCAGATTAAAACTCACCACTGAATATACACAAAGAGACTTAAGTGATAAACTCTAAATATCTGCAGGGCTAGCCATAATGTGTAAAATAAGAGGGAGAGAGATGCAGAGACAGAGAGAGATAGAGAGAGAAAGAGAGGAAACTGGGGTGCCTGCTATTAAGGCGGGTGGGGGGACGGGAGGGGAGGGGTACATTGGTGTTGGAAATGGGGCACTGGTGGAGGGATGGGTGCTGGAATACTGTATTACCAAGAACCAATTATGAACACCTTTGTAAAAAAAAAAAAAACCACTCACTTACCACAAATATTTATGCTTACATTTTATTTAAAGAGTTTTATAGTTTTTAGCTATTATAAATTTGGATCTTTTGTCATTTTTTCCCCTGTGTCAGACGTCAGAATCAAGATCTCACTTCTTCAAAGCCCTCTTAGTATTTTTTGAATTAACTTTTATGTATGTTATGAGTTTAGGTGTTAATTCGTTCTGTTATATGGCCTAGAAACGATTTTTTGCAAAGATTATTTTCCCCATTGAATTCTCTTCTTTTATTGAAAAGCAACGGATGCTAGTATGAAAGTTTACTTTTGTTGTCTCAGCTTTATTCTGTTTCTCTATTTGTCTATCTTTCTGTCAGGATCACACTGTTTTGATTAGTGTAGCACTGTAGGAAGTTCTCAAATCAAAAAGCACCAGTCTTCTCCCTATTTATCTTCATTATTTTTCAGAATTGTTTTGGTTATTGTGATTCTTCAGAATTTTTATATGAAATTTTAAGCTCAGCATGCTAATTTTCTATAAAGATTGCAGTAGGAATTTTTTTTTATAGCAAGTGAGTTAAATGTGTAGATCAATTTGGAGCAAACTGTCAACTTGACTATACTGTCTTCCCAATCATACACAATCATACACAACTTGACTATACTGTCTTCCCAATCATACCATGATCACATTGTAACCTAATACAGATATAATTGAATTTATCCTGTTAAAAAATCATACATTTTTTTTCACAGGCATAGAATAGCTTTATTGTCTACAGTGCATCCAGAGTTCCTTATACAATCAAGGAAAACTTTCTCGTCAGGCATCCAACTCTTTTATCAAAAGAAAATCCATCCTGTTTGTTCCCACTCTGGGCAAGGCTGCCCTGAGCAGTGTTCGGGACCCAAAGCTGAAAGCTAATGGGGGGCGGAGGGGCACACGACGGCAGAGGTTAAGACACTGGCCTTGCATGCTGCCAACTCTCTCCTCCCTGGCACCACATGACCCCACCCTGCGGGCACCTCCAGGAGTGACCCCCCAAACTTAAGAGCTAAGAGGGACAGTCCTCAAGCACCACCAAGTATGGCCCCCAAACAACAAACCAAAACCAGGGAAATGTGGAGAGGAACAGGCACATGCCACTGACCCCCAAATGCTCAGACACCCATAGGCTGTTCTGGGGTAACGGGCTGGTGGTGCAGCAGTGAGCAACTCCCGAAGGACACCCATGCCTCCCCACTGCGCCACACTGCCAGCCTGGGAAGGGACGGTTGCGGGGGCCTGATGCTTAGCTCCGTGCTCAGTGCTCGGCCAGAAGTTCTCTGTGTTTAAGTCTAATATTTTCAATGATGAGATTTCTTTTAAGTATTTTGTTTTAATACTATTGTAAATGAACTTGTTTCTTAAATTTCATTTTTGGATTGTTCATTGCTAGTATAAAGAAATAAAGTTGTTTTATATATTTTATATCTTTCAACCTTGTACAACTTTAAAAAGTTAATTTTTATGTTTTTATTGTGGATTCCTTGGAATTTTATTATATATATGTAATCTGTACATAGAAATAAATTTAATTCTTTCTTTACAATCTTGGTTATGCTTGTTATAAGAAAGGCTGCTTTCATAGTCAGTTTTACTCCTACAAGGGTTTGTTGGCCCTATTGCTCCTCTGATCTCCTCTGATCTTCTCTGAGGGTATGGCTCTTACAGGTTCCCACAGCATAGTGCACTTTAATATTGGAAGCAGGTGTCATAATTCTAAAGGCCATTGACTATCTTCCTATAAGGAATTTCTCCCTAGTATTTTTATATCATTTCTTCTTATATATGATTTTATTTGTGATTTTTGTATATGATATTTTATGTATGACTTTTTATATCATTTCAATGCAGGAATATCTTATTGGTTATCCTCTTCCTAGGTTGCTTTTTCCATCTTTAATAACCTTAAGATCTTAGTTGTTGAGATACCATGAAAGTTGTCTTTATTGTATTGTGTAGAGCATTTAAACTTATATCTATCCACCTATGCCCAAGACCTCACACAATAACAACAAAAGAAACCCCCACAAATATGTCATAAGTTCCAAATAAAAATACCCTCTTAAAATACATCAAAGTATTTTCTTCTTTAAAGAATTATCTGCCCTGAGGGGAATTTTACTTCTTTCCTCAAAACTGTAGCCATGACTAGTTTTTCTAGGTGATAGTGATTCTCTTCTAATACAGTGGCATTAAACCAAAAAATTTCCTCTCTTATGGTGGTTCTAGTCTGATTAGAGAACCACAGTCTGAAATATTAGAATATTCTCAAATGCTTAGACCCTGCCTTGGGAATTTGAAGGTGCTCATGAAGTACCCTTCGGTTACACTTGCTTGTGACAGGACTTATGGAGATGTTACTAGTGCCCACCTGAGCAAATCGATGAAAAATGGGAAGACAGTGACAGTGATGAAGCAAAACTGATGGGTATTGGGGAGTGTAAGTCCATAAAGCAAAACTCAGATTCTCTGTTATGTATTGGGGAAATTCAAGAGTGTCCACTGTGGGGGAAATGTATTATCTCAGATCAGTGGAAGAAAAAATAAAATCTAGTCCTGCGCAATTAAGAGTTTGAACTCTGCAATCACTTTGCTTGGATTTAAATTCCAGCTCTGATACTTAATAAATATGTGACCGTCTGCAAATTACTAAACCCTTGCTATAATCCTACTTTACACCCCTTATTCATACCTAAGTTTTAACTTTTATCTTTAATGTGAGGATAATAATAATATCTTCTTCATAGGATTGTTATGAGGATTAAATGAGTTAATATATGCAAAGCTCTTAACACAGTTTTTGGTTTGTAACTAAGAAGATGTTACTGGAAACAATTGCAAGAACAGTAAAATGCCAAGGCATAGGAGGGCTTCCATGCCAGATTGTGAATTTCTAGGCAGACTGGGACTGTATCTTAATTGTGGAATTTAATATCTCAGCATTAGTACCACCCTCCCTCCCCCACCCCAAATTCAAATACCTTATGAACCTCACTCAAGTGAGAGAAGGAATCAGGAGTTCTGACCTCCGTCGCTATTCCAGAATCAGGGACGCTGTCTCATTTGCCAAGGCATCGAAAATCAGATGGGCTGGACATGTAATGCAATTTGGAGACAACCGCTGGACTAGAGCCGTTACCGACTGGATCCCACGGGATGTCAAAAGATCACGTGGCTGCCCACCTACAAGATGGTCAGACTTCCTTGTCAAGACCCTGAAGGAACGGTTTGAGGCTCTTCATATTCCTGAATCAACCAGATGCCATTGGGCTACACTGGCACGTGATAGGGTCCAATGGAAATGTTACTGGTGCCAGCTCGAGCAAATCGATGAATAACGGGATTCAAGTGATAAAGTGATGAACTGTCAATTACTTGAAGGATGAATTAACTTTAGATGATGCTTTATCAGAATAGAAATCAGAAGTCATCAAGAACCTCTGTGAATGTCCTTGGGGAAAGGTCTCAAAATCACAGGGGAGTTTGTTATGAAACATTAACAGAAAATTAAATCTCAGAAGTTAAAGATAATTTTAATTTAGAAAGAACAATTCAGAAAAAAAATAGGATCAAGCAAAGTTTTAACTAAAAAATTTAAAATAAAGTTTTAATGGGAAAGATAATTTAGTAATTAAAGAATCAGTAGATAAAGGATGGAAATATTTTTTGTAAGGGGTATTGTGACTGTGACAACTAACTACTCACTCAAACTGACATGACTGTATTTCAATAAAACTTCATTTACCTAAACAGGAAGTGGGCTAGTTTAGCCTATAGGCCACAGTTTGCCCTCCTCTGTGCTAGAACAAAGTTAGGGAGGAGCAAAGAAATATTCGTAGCATTGACACAGCTAGAGAAACAACTTGTGTAGATTCTTGAGTAATGAATAGATTGAATACAGCTGTCGGGGATGCCGCTGGGTCCCCGACAGTATCAGGACAGAACTTCTCTTCTACCTCCGAGGACGCCAGGGGAACAGATGAAAAGTCATGAGTCCGGTGCAGTTCCAAAGAGGCTTTTAATAGTACAAAAGCTCTTCCACAGCACTCCAATATAAAGAACAAACTCTAGCTCTGGTCCGAACTTAGACCATGCAAAAGAGCCTAAGTCTCCCACCAAAGAGAGAGGATCTCACCCGAGATGAGTCCTACCCAGAAGAAGGAGCAAAAAGCCAAAGAGCAAAAGCCGAAAGCCGAAAGCCAAAAGCCAAAAGCCAAAAGCTCCAGGAGCCAAAAGTCGAAAGGTAAAAGGTGAAGGGGCCTCAAGTCAGTCCCCTTATATACACCAAAGTAATCCGATTTGTGACAGGGAGGGTCATGTCAACAAAGAACCCTTAACAGAGTGTAGAAGAGCAGTGCCACACCCTATTGCAGGTATAAACAAAAGGTTAGCCAAGGACCAATCCCGAGATTATCTCTTATGTAAACCACTGGGGGGGAGAGAGAGAGAGAGAGAGAGAGAGAGAGAGAGAGAGAGAGAGAGAGAGAGAGAGAGGGCTGATATAAAGTAATACATCTTAACTTCATGAGCTTCATGTAATCTAGATGGTACCCACAATGTCCTTCTTATTATTATCTGCACCAGGGTGATTCTGAGTATCTTGTTCTCGGTACTGAAAGGGTCACACTCGCCTGCTTAAAGCAAACTAGTATGATCCTTCCTATAATCTTAAACAATAGTTTCAACGTAGCCAGGGTGGTAGTCTCCTGGTAAATTCTAACTGTCCCATGCTGGGTGCACTGGGTATAAAGAGGAGCTGTGCCCAATCTAGAAAACATAGAAGTCTTAGTAGATGTATAAGTCAGAAGTTATTCAATCAAGGTGACTTCTGTAACTGCCACACCCTCTAGCAGTGTTTACATAGAAGAGAGGTCTCATTAGAATGAACCTTGGCTTAAATAAACTGTGAGTGGGCAAAACAACAAAGCTCCCAGATTAGCTAGATCTGTCATTCAACATACAGCAATATATAGAGCATCATCCACAATATGTGGTGCTGCTCTAGGGAGCACTTGACTATTTCAGTTTTAAATGAGGCAAATATGGAAAGTAGTGGCCAAGAAGACATGTGATATCATTCTTTTTTTCCATAAGAAAGTTCACTTTAAGTCAAAGTTCACAATTAAGTCAAATTCAGTTATTTGTATTTTATATATATATATATATTTTTTTGTTTTGCTTTTTGGGTCACACCCAGCGATGCTCAGGGGTTACTTCTGGCTCTGTGCTCAGGAATCACTCCTGGCACTGCATGGGGACCATATGGGATGCTGGGGATGAACCCAGGTCAGCTGTATGCAAGGCAAACGCCCTACCCGCTGGACTATCATTCCTGCCCCATTTGTATTTTAAAAAAGACAGATAATCTAAAATAGACTAATTATTTTGTCAATTCATAGAATAAAATATTGTATTTTTGTTAAAGAAGAGACTGATAATTTGGGAATTCATAAAATTTTGAGCATAATAATAAAATGGCCCCTGTATGTGACTTACTTCTATCTGCTACAAAGATGCTTCAACTTCTCTCAGAAAAGGGACTCGTGATGAATACAGTTCACTGAAAGACTAGAAGTGCAGGATTTATTGGATTTTAAGCCACCTCAAGTGCACACGAACTATAAACTAATCTGGAGGCCACTTTCTTGTTTTTGAATGAGTTTTCTTTCTATTTGTCTTGACCTGAGAAAAAATGAAGAGAGAATAGACTATTGTACAGAGACAAGCTCTTACTTTCTTACAACTCAATTTTATGCCATGACCCCACTCTGTTTTGAATAAAGTGGTTGGAATTATTTGGTTTTAGCTCTAATAGTTCAAGGTACGTTAGTTTCCTGATTATTGGAGTCTTTGATGTGGTTGCTGTGTTTGCTGAGTCACAGGGGAAATATACCTTCAACCTGTCACATAATTATCTTAGGAATTATAAAGGCAATAAATGCATGATTGCTTTTTTTATTAATTCATTAAGGCAGAGATGTATAATTGACATTTAATTATCTAGTGTCAGAAAATTATATAATAATGTGATTATAAAATGATAATTACCTTTGGCAATTAATTGACATCACCTTTCAATAGACCTTTTCAATACATAGTTGGGAAATCTCATTGCCACTGAGAAGCAAGATCATTCTAAGTCTGGATGGGAGCTATGGGGGAAGACTTAAGTTAATTACTTAAGAAAACAAGTGGTTAATCTTTAGTTTTTTATCAATGGATCTTTAGGGTTTAATAAAAGAAATAACATGTTATACTTTGTCCCCTAAATGATGCCCAAGTGATATATAAACTTTTTTGCAATGTAGCTACCACCCATAAATCACCCCATTTCTGAAATATTATGGCTTCTGATGGGATGAGATTGCTTTTCACAATCTCATTAGTTTAAGAGGGAAAGAAAAGAAAGATCTTGCCTTTAATGGAAAGGCAGGTAAGAATGGAAGGTGAATTCATTACATGTTACATGAAAACTGGCTGGAAAAGAAATAATAATGTCAACATTCATAGACTCGTATGTTTGTAAAGCACCTTTATATACACAATGAAGTTTAATTTTCACAGAATTATATTTGATAGCAGCAAGTTTACATGAATTACTCTGGAAAATGTTCCAAAACATAAATTTGGTAGTTTATATCAATTAGGTGAGACTGCTGTGCCCTTTGCTTATTTGATGGAACATTTGACCTGTTCATAACATATTAAAAATGTTTATATGCACTACACCAAAACATATTTACACAATTTTGATTAAGTAGTTATAATTATTGACAAGTAAACTTATGTTAAATTGGTAATAGCAATATTTTATCTTGCTAACTTGAAGCTATGTATTTTGCCTGTATTGAATTTCACTGTGTGCCTCCTGCTCTCTCCTGAAACTGAATGAGATTAAGCATCTCTCAATAATGAGAACAGACATTATATTGACTGATTTCTAACTGCTCAACTCTATCTTTGATTTTTTTTTTAGTATACAGCTCAGAGTCTCTAAACAGTTCTTTCTGCATTTTAATATGAAGCACGAGAAATTGTATTAGAAGGCAACAGAGAACACTGGCAGAGTGAGAACTGAAATTGAGGCCACTTCACAGGACCCTAAAATAATTTATTTGAAAAGACCATTTGCAGGACTGAGATATGGTTAAGTGACATTCACTAGGTATAAACCTAGGGACACTCATATCTGAAATTCCAGTTCAAAGTACCCAAAGTCAATGCAAAAAAAATCAGCCCTTTGTATTTTAAAAATCTTGGTTATAGGGTGCATATTTATGACTCCAGAGACATGTGCAGTGCTCATTCATTTATTCATTTGCACAAAATACAATTATTTATTAAATGCCAAAATGTTCCAGGCACTATGCTAGCTACTCAGCATACACAAGTGAACACAGCAGCTATGGTCTTTGCCTTCATAGGGAATTGGGCAGAAAGGAAGAGACAACCCATATCCCTCTAAATGACAACTTTAATCCAGGTGAAAGTGGCTAGTTTATTTTTCTCCTTTTTTCCTTTTCTATGTATTCCTTTCCCTTTCTGCTTTTATCCCACATTTTAGCTATTTGCTTTCTCTCTCTTTATCATGGGTTTTTCATTAAAATATAACATTTGTGCCACTCAGATATTAGATGTGTTCATTTGGGAATGGAAGGTAAGAGAGTTTTGGGAACCAGACATATTTCTATCTTATATTCCTTTCTCTGATAGGTTTTATTCTTAGCAGTATTAAACCTACTCAGGAGAATGTTAGTATTAAAATACCTCTTATCACAAACTCCTGATACTGAAATACAAACTGAGAACTCCAGATTGGGAAAGCAGGTAGGTGGATGGAATAGGATGCAAGGGTAGGGGTCAGGACGAGGGAGTGTGGTCTTAGATGCTTTGGTCTTGAGGAAGTGAAGTAACTGTACACGGAGACCATAAATGTTAACAACTTTGTAAACATTTTACATGAACTATAATAAATTTTAAAAACACTTCTTACTAGTTTCATTCTCCTTTTCCTCAGTTGTTTATTCTTTTCGGATGGAGGTCCTCCTGAGCTGTGCTCAAGGGGCCTAGGCATTTAGTTAAAATGTGTAGGTTGTCTGACCCAAGCTTTCAGTTCTTGGGTCTGACATGTGATGCTCCTTTGGCTTCAAGGTGCTAGGAGATACCTGGCCCACTGCTTTGGTGCTGTGGTGTTTGGGGAGTGGACATGCAGTGTGAGGGATCCTTTAAGTGACCTCCCTTACCTACCTCTTTATGTGTTTTGAACAAAGGAATAGAGAGAGATGTCAACATATCTTTCACTAAACAATTACATTTATTGACCTTCTACTTGCCCCAGGACTCTCTGTAGATAATTCACCACTTCTCACAAGAAACTTATTAGGAAATATTGCTAGCCCTTTCTTTAGATAAATTGAAGATGAGTGAGATTTTGTAATTTGTCAAGGGTCACAGGACTTATATTTGAATGGAACTGGATTTTGAACTTAACACTGAGTGCAAAAGCACCCACTGCACTCCAAATCCCATTCTTTTTAACTTGCTGTTAGTCCCTGATGTCACTGGGATCACTGCTTGAAAATTTTTTGATGTCTGTTCCATTGAGAGTAAATGGGGGCCTCTGGAACTAGTTCATTTTTTCATAAACATAGTTTTCTTTAGATTCAGCTGGACACCTATCTTTCCACATTCTCAGTCAAACTCAGCCAGCATTTGTGCTGCTTGGCTAATGTTTGGTGTTATTAGAACGATGTCATCAGTGAAGCAGAGGTGGTGTAGTTGCTGACCATCTATCTTCACTCCCATTCCTTCCCATTCTAATTGTTGTATGATGTTGTTGAGGGTGGCGCTGAAGAGTTTTTTGTGAAATAGTATCACCCTGTCGAACCCCTCTTTTGACATCAATGATCACTTCCTTGTAGAATGGTGAGATCCTGGTGGTGAATCTGTAATAGAGCTCAGGAAGGATCTTGATTTATTGGGTTTGAACATCCTGTTTGGCTAGGGCTTCGATGATGGCTTCGGTCTCCACAGAATCAAAGGCTTTCTTTAAATCAATGAACGTGAGACAGAGCGGCATCTTGTACTCCCCTACAAACCTCAATGAGCTTGGTTACCGTGTGGATATGGTCGATTGTGCTGAATCCTTTCCGGAAGCCAGCTTGCTTGCATGGTTGTCCTTTATCTAGTGTTCTGCCAATCCTGTTCAGGATGACTTGTGTAAACAGCTTGTAGATGGCGGACAACAGGCAGAGGGGCGATAGTTGCCGATGTCATGAATGTCTCCCTTCTTGAACAGTAGAACTGTCCTGCTGGTTTTCCATTGGGAGGGTACCTTGCATTCGGACAGGTAGAGCCGAGCTAGTGTGTTTATGAGTACCGACGGCAGATGCTTCAGGTGTTCAGGTCTGACTTTGTCTGGGCCTGGTGCTGTTTCCTTCTTTACCGATGAAATGGCATGTCGGATTTCAAAAAGGGAGAATGTTGGGAATGACATATCCATCCTCGCGGAATTTGGTATGTGGGCAGGTGGACGTGGCTATCAAAGAGATCTGAGTAGAAGTCATGGATAATCTTCTCCATTGCCTTTCTGGAAGATGTGATAGATCCATCAGGGCGTCAGAGGGCAGTCATCTTGGTCTTATAGTTGGCGAAGGACAGGTGGGTGGTGCGAATGCTTTTCCCAGATTCTGCTGCATCTTCCAGTATTTCTGCTCTTCTGTCTTTGAGGTCTTCTTTTATCGCTTCTCTGCACCGCTTTGCAAGCTTGGACATTAGCATTTGGTTGCCTGAGGCTCGCGCCTTGCCACGTTGGCGAATGAGCTCAAGAGTTTCTGAAGACAAGCGTCCTTTTGTGTCTTTCGCTCTCTCGGCATTCTTCACACAATCATGGAGGTGCTGAACCAGTTGGTTGTATTCTTCATCGATGTCGTCAATGATGGTATCTTCCCATGTTGAGGCAATGGTGCCAAAGAGTTCCCAGTTGGTGGTTGTTCTGGGAGTTCTCTTCTCAAACTTTGCAGCCTTTTCTCCCTGTTGCGTGAAGTAGAATTTTGCACGAAGGAGATGGTGGTCCGATCCTGCTTGGAATTTTTGGGACGACAGCAACATCGGTCAGACAAAACTGTCGATTGAAGATGATGTGGTCAATTTCATTGTGGAACTGTCCACCAGGAGATTCCCATGTCCAGCCTTTTGCTTCAGCCTTCTGGAACTGTGAGTTCCCATGAATGGTTTTGGTGGACATGATGAACTCAGTCTCTCACCCTGTTCGTTCCATTCTAGGCCATGGATCCCGATGTGGAGTTCTTCAGCCGATCTTCTCGGTCCTATCTTGGCATTAAAAACACTGACTATGATCTTGTAGAAGGTGTGATCTTTCTTATAGAACTCCTCCAGATCCATGTAGAATTTCTTAATTTCATCTTCCTTGTATGTGGATGTTGGTGCGTAGACAATGAAAATAGAAATTGCTGGTAGTAGACCACATCTCTTCAAGTGTAGTCGTCCTATCCAGTTTATTAGGCATTCAAATGAATCAATGTTGACAGCCATGTTCGTGTTGACAAGGACACCAACGCCACCGGCCCCTCTTTCGTCGCATGTTCCAAGGAATAATTCTTCTCCAGTGTCAAATACAGCATGATGCGACTGACGCCTCCTCGTCTGAATCAGACCAATGATGTCATACTTGACCTTTTGCACTTACACCATCAGATCCTCGATATATGCTTCCGATGCCAGCAAAAGTGCATTGAAAGTACAGACAGTCATTTTAGTCCTTCTTTGTTTTGGCAGCCTAAGTTGCCCGTGAAATTTTATCAGGCACTGCTTGTTTGCCTTTCTTACTGCTGCCGTATTAAGGGCTCTTTCGGGGTCAGGAAAATAAACATTTCTGTTACTGGATTTGGCATATCGAACACGCATCGGACAGCTTGCCAGGCTCTGCTGTGCGGACGCTATACCTCTCATTACCTTGTGGGGCTCTCTCAGAGGGTGGGTAGAATATTCATGGTAATTTGGAGGTAAATTGCATGGCCAGCGGCCGAGCGCAATGGGGAAAGCTGGTATCTGCTCTGCTGGGTGTATCTGTGTCTGTGTCTCAAGCATTCCTGGGCTTGAAATATTCTCCTCTGAAGGGCGGGTCTCTGAAGGGTGGGTCCTTGCAGACTGGGTTTCTGACAAGCCAGGCTGGAGACTGGCTAAATCTCTTGGGTGGAGATCTTACCAGTTGCGGAGTGTGGATGGTGAAGATCACTGCCAGCAAGGTGTGGGGTTTCTCTGGGTTCCTCTGAGGCTCAATTGGGATGGTGGACTCGGGTCGGAAGTCACTCTCTTGGTCCATGGAATGCAGGGGGTCTCAACGGGAAAAGCTGGTTTCTGCTCTGCTGGGTGTATCTGTGTCAATAAAAATGAATGTTGTTAAAAGAATAAGAATGAAGGTTGTTAACATTACTTTAAAGTCTGTTTATAAGGAAAAACGTTTTTGTGGCTGGTAAAAAAAAATAAAAGAAACACCAAAACTTTTAATTCTTGAAATGTTGCCTTTGGTTGTGTTACCAGTGGAGTTTCCCCCAGTGACTATGTGAAGCAGGGGAGGAGAGAGATAGAAGAACATCTACTGCTTTTTCTTTACCAACTTCTGTCAACCAGGGAAAACTGCTGAGAGGTATATGACTGGTAAAAGTCTGCTGTGTCCCCTACATGGAACAGACTTTCACGTCAAGCCAGCCCTATGAGGCAGCTCTCAAACTGTGCCCTGAAGTCCACTTGCTCTGCACAGCTTGGGAGAGGGTATCTGGCCCCCAATATCTGGGGAGCCATAGACTCAGACTGGAGTAAGAAATTGCTCTTTGCAGGAAAGAAAAATCAGTCATAATCTTAGACAGACCTATTGGGTCTGCCACGTTTCCCTTGCAGAAAAGAATTTCATAAGGAGACAAACAGGAAGTTTAACAATATTATTGGGAATTAAAGGGAGGAAAAGAGAGGTAATTTAAGATACAGGCTCAAAAGAGCACATAGGCTTCTCCAGAGTAGAGAGTCCAAAGAGGGGAGGTGTGGGCAGATGTGCATGGGGTTTCCTTGAGCATGTGCGCTGGCAAGACACTCACTCTTTCTTTATCCATGTTAGTTTATAAACTATTTTACCATACTACCTTCCCCTCAATTTGTTGCTAGGGTGGTTGCTAAAAAGGAGAGCCAGAGCATTCTTTTAATATTCTTCATATTCTTCAATAGGCCATTGTTCAGATATTAGAGTCTCTCCTTCAGGGTTCAGCTACCTCTTTACTCAGAAAGCCTGTTTGCACTTGGCATGAAATTCTGCATCTCAAAGGAGTCCTTTGTCCCAAGGGCCTCCACGGCTTTGGGCTGTTCAGGCTGCGGAGACTCTTCCCCAAATATGCCACCAACCTTCCTGCAACAGTCACATATATAATGTTTATAGGAAGTTTCTATAATTTTCATACACAGCAAACTCAATTGTCACTAGGAATTATAATTAATTTCAAGGGCCAATACAGTGCTCATTTGTTTCAAGGTTTGTATAGAAATCAACGTTACATGTCTGAAACAACTATGGTCATAACTATTAATGGTCATCACTTTTATAATTACTGAGCCACCTTCTAGCCGCACCACCCCGACTTCACCCCCCCCCACCCCCCCCACCCCACCTAGAATAACGGGCATATGGTGACTTCCTACATACTAGATGGAATATAGTACAAGTCTGTACTAGGTATATATGAAACAGTCGCTTTACTTTTCACTTTAACATTGACTAATTTAGACACCAGAACAGAGAGGAAACAAAGGGAAAGAAAACCCAGTAGATTCTTGCTTTTGTGGAAATTGTGGGAGAATAAAGAAGACAAAAGTTAAAAAAAAAATAGAATACTTTTAGTGATACCCCAGAATAAATTCCTAGCAAATAACACTCCCTTCTAAAAGCACAACCAAAACCAACTGTCAATCAAAACATAAATCTTACCAGAATACAGTAGGTTTGCCTGACTGACCCATGCATTTATGTATCTGAAGATTGGTGACCGTGGTGCATGAAATTGAAGATGTAGGGATGGAGGAAATGATTAACTGTGTGATACATGGTACTAAAAGTCTTTCCTGCCATTACATTGCCAGACTTGCCCCTTCCAGGGCTGGTGAGACAGGTGGGAAGGCAGAAGCTATGAGCATTGAGTCCCTAGAATCAGTGAGCCTACTAATGGGAGGGGAAGACTAGTCCATGCTGAATCTGAGTGATGTCACCAAACGGGACCAATACTAGTGATTAGTTCTAGAAATGCCAGGTGAACTTGGATGCCTCCTTATTCACAAAATTGAATAAATGAGGTATCTGGTCACAATACAGAGGCAGAGAACCATAATGCTAGTCTTATAGTACCAGTAGCAGTCAGATGTGGCCAACTAGGAAGAGGGGCAGTGTTGGGTTACTCTCTGTTCACAGCCCTCTATCTTCTATGCAGCAGGTGTCTGTCTTCTAATCAGTGCAGTGACTTGTCAGCCCTGGGTTTTATATTGTAAATGAAATGTTTTTTCTTTTTTCCTGTATGACCTTTGTATGTTCTTATGTTAGAGGAATGTCCATTTGTATACACACAGGAAGACAGTTAGGCTATGCATTCATGATATAGGAGTTAATTAATTTTGGTATATTTACTCCTGGGCATCTGCCATATTTCTTAACTTAGGACCTCAGTTACCCTTAGATTGATTCTAGTTCCTTCTCACACCCCAAAAGAAGGGTTCCATCACTGAACTCGTATGGACCCAGGGCAAGATGTGAGTAAGCTTTCCTGGTCTCGACATAGGACAGACTAAGTGTCATATAATAAGCTAAGAGCATGATCATGGAACAAACTCTGTACTAATGAATATAAGTGGGCCCCCTCTAGTGATTTATGTGAGACAGGGAGGAGAGAGACTTACTTTCTCCCAATTCACCTCCACCTCCCTGGGACCTGCTGGGAAGGCTGTGCCTTACCCAGGTCTTGCAGGTTCTTATCTTTACCTCTCTGAAGAAGAATTTCAGGAAGAGATGAGCAGTGAAATAAAAAAAAGAGTTTTTATTTGGAGACTTTTAGAAAGGGGAAGGAGCCACATGTGTCTCAGGCACCACATATGCTTGGCCAGGTGGGCACAAGCAATACAGGGGTTCAGGCAGCATAAGTTCTGGTTTCTTTTGTTCAATGTGGCTTTTATAGGGTTTCCGGTTAACCCTATGTGGGGCTTCTTCTAGGTAAAAGTCTGTTGCTAGGGTGGTTGTCAAGTGGGGTAGAGTTGAGAGTGGTCTTCTTTGAAAACTCCTTTTCTTGACCTCTGTTCCTGCTGGATCTTCTCTTGGAGGATAAGTCCAGCCTTCTCTGGTCTGGGCTAGCTCCAGGCATAGGTTTTATCAGATCTTTGCTTCAGTATCCACAAGGTGGTTCTGGACAGCATTGGATCCGAACACATCAGAGGATCCTGCTGAACCCCAATATCTGTTGGGGATCCAACAGAG
Organism: Cryptotis parvus; assembly: GCA_021461705.1. NCBI lineage: Eukaryota > Metazoa > Chordata > Mammalia > Eulipotyphla > Soricidae > Cryptotis > Cryptotis parvus. Next base: position 175,829 of record JAJIBD010026625.1, read on the forward strand.
CCCAAACAGGCCAGCATAAAAGTTTGTCTTTGCATTTTGGCTCTTTTCTCCCATTTGTGAAATTTTTTCTCAGTCCTAATTTTTGTTCTCCTCATTACTTTTTCCTTCACACCAGGGTCATGTAAGCAAAGGAAAATTCCAGCACCAATGCCACAGGAAAACAGAAGTTTTAACAGACGTTTTAACAGAACTATAAGCAGAGAATGTCAGCAGGCAACCATTGTAAAAATAAGATGGAATTACTAAAATGAAGAGTAACATTTCAGAGAGAAAACATACAGACACATAATTGGAGACTATAACAGATACAACAGACAGATAACTGATAAACCCCATAACAAAACTTAACAAAAGGAAAGATTCTGTTTAAACAAAAAGGAGGTCCAAGTGTTAAAACAAAATGCTATAGAATCACAGAGTGTTTTACCAAAGAGATAACCACCATACTAAACATTGTAGCAGAGAGAAATAAAAATTGAAGATAAAATGGCATGACTGATTTTAATGAAAAAGAGAAATAAATAAAGCTCATGAGAGTAAAATCTACTCTACATTGTCATTTCAGAAGGTGAAGAGATAGAAGGTAGCAAAGACCATTACAAAGATTCTGTTCCAAAGATTATAGCTGAGAACTTCCCAAACCTAAGAAAACCCAAGGAAGAACCTAACTTGCTATCTGAAAAATTTAGAGAACATCCAAATTTCTACTTGTTCTACTGTACTGCTACTTGTTCTCCCTGTGCCCAGCAGCTCATGAGGCGCCCAGGAGGGATGGCGGGTTCTAGCCCTGGCCTGCCACCCCAGCAGAGCCTCACAACAAGCCAGATGACCCCCCCCCACTCCTTGGGGCCCGCCATTTTCCTCATCCGGACTTCCCTCTCATCACAACTCCACCCCAGCAAACCAAACTATCACAGCCCGGATCATCGACACCCACCCTGCAGCAGTTTTTTTTTCAATCCGACCCAGGTATGCTGAACCAGAGACTCTCAGACATGAGACAGAGCTGCTCCTTGCTCTCCCTGTGCCCAGCTGCTCATGAGGTGCCCGGGAGGCATGGCGGGTTCTAGCCCTGGCCTGCCACCCCAGCAGAGCCTCACAACAAGCCAGATGACCCCCACACACCCACACTCCTTGGGGCCTGCCATTTTCCTCATCGGACTTCCCTCTCATCACAACTCCACCCAGCAGACCAAACTATCACAGCCCGGCTCGTGCACCGTGTGGTTCATCAATAAATGCTTTATTTAGAGGTGACTACAACAGTATGCCACCCGCGGCAAGCCTGGCAAGCTGCTCGTGTAGTATTTGATATACCAAATACCAGTAACATTTATATTAGGTCATTCCCATGACCTAATATAATAGTTTGAGGCTCTTTATGTTCCTGGAGCAAGCGGATGCCTTTGGGTTCTCCTAGCATGAGACACGACATATGGAGATATTACTGGTGCCCGCTCTAGCAAATAGATGATTAATGGGAAGATAGTGATAGTGATAGTGATCCAAATTTCTAAATGAAAAATCACCTATAAAAAGACTCATTGCTGAAATAGCATTAAAAAGTCGATGACCGGGACTAGAGAGATAGTACAGTAGAAAGGGTACTTGCTTTATATGTGGCTGACTGGGATTTAATGCTGGACCACATATGGTCCACTGAGTAAGTCTAAGCCCCTGAAAACTGGTGAGTAATGCCCCCAGGTCTCCCCCACAAGTCAATGGCATAAATATTGAAGGATTTCAATAAGTACTTTGCTAAGGGATGGTAAATGCTAGGCTTCTTTTCCTTTTTTTTTTAAAGTAATAGAATTTCTTCAGACTTCTCAGCAAAACTCTTGAACTAAAATGACAGTCAAATTATAAAAGATAAAAACTAGCAAAGATGCTTTATGAGGCAAAATTATTCCAATATGATGCGAAAATCTAGCTTTTTTCAGAAAAGAAAACCGTACAAAGTTTACCATCATACTTCCTGTTCAAAAATGTTAAAAAAGTTCCATATGAGAAGTACAAAAAGAACATAAAACCTTGATTAAAGTGATAAATACTAATATGAATCAGCAATATAAACAAAAGTAATATGATACAATAAAAACATACAATGGAAATAAGAAAAGAACAGATTTTATGTAGTTGAATTATGATGAACTAGTAATAGCACAAAATAAAAGATTATTTTAGGTAGGGATCATTTGTTGGTAACCACAAAACAAAAAATTTAAAGAAAAGTCACTTAGAAGGAAAAAAAAACTGAGTGTATCACCAAAGAAAACCAACTAACTGAGAAGGAAGATAGAAATAAATGGAGAAAACAGCAAAAAAAGTAAAATAGCCAGAAAACAAGAGATAGATAGCAGTAATTAACTTCCCTATGTTAATTATCACCCTAGATGTGAGTCTAAAAGCACCATTGAAAAAATAGTGTTTTGCTAGATAAGCACCCAGAATCCACCGATTAATTATATGCACAGAAAATTCTCACATAAGATTTAAAGACTAACGGGCAGTCAGAATGAAAACAAGGTATTTCAAACCAATATCTAGAGAAAAAAGTAAAAGTAAAAGCAAAAAATTCCAAATCTGATAAAATAGATTTTTAGCTAAAAAATTACTTTCAGGTAAGATAGCTATTTAATGCCAGGGGTTCAGTCAATCAAGGAGATATATTGATGATCAATGGTTAATCACAAATAGGTATAGCCATATATGTGAAGCATTCATTAATAGACCTCAAGGGATATAATAAGAGTAACACAATAATTATTAGGGAATCTCAGCACACTCCTCATAGCAATGGATAGATCATCCAGACAAAAAGTTATAAAGGAAATAGCAGCTTTTAATTAATTAATGAATGAAAACAGTATAAATATGTATGTATTCTTCCCTCAAATGCATATGGATATCTCAAGGATAGATCAAATGTTGTACAAAAGTTCACTGAATATATGAAGATTGGAATCTTTTCCCAATCACAATGGTGTACAGCTGAAAATCAGTAAAAAAATGTAAATTTAAACACAAATATATATAGACTAAACAACATAGTTCAAAAAGAACTTTTGAAGCAACGAAGAATGAAAAGGAGGAATAAGAAAAATTGTCTGGAAAATGGAAAAGTGAAAAGAAGAGGTATCAGCTCCTGTAGGATGCAGCAAAACATAAATTGAGAGGACAGTTCACAGCAATGAATAAGGCCAAAGGCAGTAAATAAAAAAAAACCTCAAATAAAAGGACTAATCTTACATATGAAGAAACTGGAGAATATAAAACAAATAGAACTGAAGTCAGAAGTGAGGAAATGAAATAAAAATCCCAAAGATACAAAAGATCAATGAAACCAGGGTCTTTGTACTCTGAAAACACCAAAACTGATAGCCCCTAATTAGACTCACTTTGATAAAAAAGAGATAAAAAACCTGATAAAGTTAATGAGAAATGGAAGATGCAAATACAAGACTAAAACTACAGAAATGCAAAGGATTATAAGAGACTACATGCAAACAAATTGGGAAACTTGGAAGTATATAGGAAAAAATTAGTATTTTTTTCTCAAATTTTTTTGTAGGGGTTCATATTGAAGCCATTTTGGTTGATAGTTTTTTTGTGAGGTTGAAAAAAACTTAATTAATTTTTAAATTAATTTTAATTTTGTATAACTTGTGTTTGATTTTGGACTTATGCCCAATTCAAGTAAGTTTCAAGTATATTGACATAGCTTTTTGCTTTTTATGTTTTATTCATCTTTCAATGTTTGTAAGATGTATAGGGATATAATTTCTCTTTTTCATCTCTAATATTATCACTGTATTAATCTGTTTTTCCAGCAAATCAGCTATATTTATTTGATGACTGATTTCACCTCTTTTCCACCAGCATTTTTTTCTTTTATTATTCATATATTTCTCATTTCTTTGTGCTGAATTTTCAGTTCATTTCCTAGCATCTTGAAATGTATACTCACTGCATTGATTTGCAGTCTGCCTTCTTTTCTAGATGCTGAAAAGAACACAGATCAGGTTTTTATTTAGGGAAGCCCTTGTTTGGAAATTAGTTAGAAGAGCAAGTACAATTGAAGAGATTGTTAGAATATGAGGAAAAAACCTATAAGTGTGTAGAGTCCAAGAGGCAGAGAAGAATGATGATGAAAAAAAAGCATAAAATGATCAAGTAGATTTATCTGATAAACAAATCTGACAAAACAAGGATTAAAAAAGATCTTTGCAAATATGAAACTCTTGATGGATAACCAGGCTTGAGAAGTTGTGTGGGTGGACAGCATCGAGGAGAGTGATTCAGGGCTGTGGGAGGCCTGCCCAGCAGCAATCACCCGATGGCTTTCAATCTCTAATCTGATAATGAGCTCTGTGCTATCTCAACCTGAAAGACTTATTTGAAACCTGTGCTCTGTCCTTTTGGAAAATCACTTGGGTAATACCTGTCAAGAGCAAAGAAGGATAGAGGGGTTCCTACTTCTTCCTAATACTTAGCAGCATTTCAGGAAGAAAACCTGTGGCTTTGGTTATAAACATGGGCGCGACTTACCTCCTTAGGTGGGCTTTTATCACTCGCTTGCACAGAACCCCCTGCAACTCTGGATGTCTCATCAGAACCAGAAGGCAGAGGAAATGCTGATTTCTCATCTTAGAGTCATATGCTTCTTCACAGCAAGTCTTTGCTATTTTGAGCTTTCAGAGCAGTTTTCTTGAGTGTTTGGTCCAGATGAAAGCAAAGACTAAAAAAAGCTGTTACTTCTATTTGCCAATATTTCAGAAAACTCCAGTGACAGGGATTTTCAAAAGCGGCAGTAATATATGCATATTTCTGTTATGATTGTCTTATTTTCCTAGAAACATTAAATGTTGGTTTCTTACCAATGGAAATACTTGGCAATGAGTATATCTATGGAAAGTTTGCCTGCTGGACATTCTGATGGCATCTAAAATAGTGCAGATGAAGAACACCAGGGCCCCTTAGCCTCGAGAGATAAGTATGTATAAAACATAGTCCCAACTAACTTCAAGACTACTGAATTGGAATTATGTGTAAAATGAATTCCATTATTTCTTTAATTTATCTGATTCACACCTGATAAAACAAAAGGGAGTCTATGAGTGAGGCATGAAATAATAGAAAACTGGGTTAGATAATTCTACCCCCTGCAGTCTATATGGTTCTCTGAGCACCATCAGGAGTGATTCCCTGAACACAGGGCCAGGAATAACCATGAGAATTGCACTGAGCATTGCCAAAAAGCAAAACAAACAAAAAGGATGAATATAAATATTGAAGAAAATAACCAGAACATAAGCTAAAAACTTTATTAGAATATCTTGCAATTACTCGTGTTACCAACACCAAAGAGTTTTAATATATATATATATGTGTGTGTTATGTAAGCACATATATGTGTGTATATATATGTTTGTGCCTCATATATATGACAGATATATGGAAGTCATTACGTAAAAACTTTCTCTCATAATCATGGAGGCCAAGAGATCTCATAATACTTCCTCTGCAGGTAGGAGAGCCAAGAAAGCTCATGGTTTAATTCAGAATCCAAAGGTGTGAGAGGGAAATAGATAAACTTAAGGTATAATTCTTGATTAGAGTCTAAAAGCCTAAGAACTATGGACACTAATGTCTAAGGGCAGGAAAATATGAACACCTAACTCATCCAGAAAGAAAATTTACTCTTCCTGTCTTTGGGGTATAGTCAGTTCTAAATGGGTCAAATGATGCTCCTTTGGATTGATTAGATTAATTCACGCTGCCATGTTATTCAGTCAGAACTTTCAAAGACAAATATCTTCCACAAACACTCACCCATAAATGATATTTTACCAACCATTTGTGCATCTTTAATCCTGTTAGAGCTGACAAAAATAAATTGTCACATTTGAGAAAAGAGAAAAAAAGAAAGTAAAAGAGAAATTATTTCAGAGAGAATACCACACAATCACTGTATCACTGTCTTCCCATTGTTCATCGATTTGCTCGAGTGGACACTAGTAACATCTCCATTAGTCCTGTCACAAGCAAGTGTAACCCAAGGGTATCTGCTTGCTCCAGGGACAGGAGGAGCCCAAAACCATTCTTCAGGTCATGGAACTGAGGTCCATAATTGTTTCTAGTTTTGGCATAACTGGTAATTAAAACACGGGTAGCTTGCCAGGCTTTACTGTGTAGGTGGTATAGTCTCAGTAGAAGGCTCTCAACTCGAGCATTTACTGATGAAACTTAAAGGGGGAAGATCAGGTTTTCTCTCAGATGGAGCTCTAAGGAACTATGGAGTTTGCTACCACACGATAGCAACAAAGAAAGTGATAACAAAGGCATTACTAAGGAGCTGTAGATCAGGAAAGAAAGAAGTTGTGAAGATTTTAGATTTGGAAGGACTGAGAGGTCATTCTTCTAAGGATAGAAAATAAATAACGCTATTCAACTTTCTGTACTAAGTCTTTGGCAGACAGTGCTGTGCTGGTCAACCATAGTACTCCTTCAGTTTCCACATGTGTGTAGTGGGGACAAAATGACCCCCAACATTAAAGCACTTTCTGTAGGAATGGAAGTTTTCACTTGGAGTCAGTTGGAATACCATGTAAAAGGGATTGATAGAACTCATTAAATGATTTGATTTTCACCAGATCAGATGAAAAGAGCCAGTGGTTGAGCAGATATAGAGATCTGGTTCCCTGAGTGGTCTCACACTGTTCTTTGTTGCCATTAATCAGTGTAAACAGGCACTAGACAAAATATATTTACCAACCAGGATTTTGTTTTGTACTGGGGTCATACCTGGAAGTACTCAGGAACTACTCCCTGTTCAGTGTTTTATGAATACTCCAGAAAGTGCTTGAGGATCATGTGGTGCTAGGACTCAACCAGGCCTCCTGGATAAACCATGTGCTCCAGCCCTTTGAGCAACTTTCCTGGACCCTCAATCCGGATTTTATTCAACTCCTCAAATGACAACCAGGTAACTGTGGCATTGAAATCTGAAATAAATTAATCAAGTTCATACAAGTACTCAGTCAGGACTAAAATCTGTACTCTCTTTGTCCAGTTAGAAACTTAAGACCTTTGAAGTATGATTTTACTAAAGACTAGTTCCTGGAAATATTGTACAAATTAGAAAAGGAACATTTTTAGATATCAGGGTTTGAATCAATAGTCCTGATATACTAACTTTAAAAAATATACAATAAAATTCACATTAAAGCATATTAAATAAATGTTAAATTAAAAAAGCATATTAAATACATTGTTAATATATATTTTAAAATATACTAACTTTAAAGGTTAGTATATTAATTTGCCTGGATTGCTGGCAAAGTGCTACAGATTTAGTTGCTTAAGCAACAGAAATGTTCTGTCTCACCATTTTGGAGGCTGGAAGTTTGAGATTTTGGTGCTGGTATGTATAGTTTATCATCAGTTTGAGAGAAAATTCCTTCCATGCCTTTCCCCTCACTTCCTGTGGTTTGCATGGTAACATCCTGTGTTCCTTTGCTTATGGGTCCATAACCCCCTTCTCTAGTTCATGTGGTATTATTCTTGTCTGCATAATTATATCTTTGAATCTTTGTTTCCAAATTTGCCCCCTTTTTATTAGGACTCAGTTATACTGGATTAGGATAAACACTAGGTGACTGTACTTGATTATCTTGTGAAGAGTACCATCCGGTACTATAACTATCAGCACTGGGATTTCAACATGTGAATTTGGAGGAAACAACATAATCCACCTGATGAAGTTTTTTTTTTTGGTAAAAGTTGAGTTTCTGGCTGGGAGAACCAGCTGGGGTCTGATCCATGTCATGTTTAACATTAGGCTTGATTCTTTAAGAAGTTGCCAGTAATAGATCACGAAAATAAATCTGTAAGTCATTGAGAATTCTGTTTGCTGCATAAAGAGATACTCAAGGAGTAAATTACTGTGATAAAGAGAGAAACTGGCCAGTAGGAGTTGATACACTTTGGCAGAGAACAATTCCTAAGAAACTTCAGAGTGATTTATGTTTTTTGAAGCTCTTTAGAGAAATGAACCAAGAGTGTGTTCCTTGTAGTCTTGACATGCAGTTCCCTATACTCAACTACAATTTGAAGTTTCTTCACTCTCTTCACAAAGATGCTTTAAGCAAAATTTAATATATGTGTGCATTTCTCTCCATTTCTCTTTCACATATATAATACACTGTACATATGGCACACACATATACAATTATACACTTGTTTCTTGCTTTTAAATTTCAATATTCTGTTATATTCTGTAATATTCTGTATTATTCTTTGACTTTCTCTAATATCAGCTTAATTTATTTCAATAGCTACACAGCATTCCATTTTATTAACTACCAAAATTTAGTTAGACAACTCCTTACTGATGCTTGAGTTGTTTATCTCTAGTTGAAGTGATTTCTAAGGAGCATGTGTGGTGAGTGTGTTTTGATAGGGCATACCTCCTAGATTATCGAACCAATGAAGGTCTATTTATGGAGGATAGGAAAATGAATTGAGTTTCATCAGAGGATTGATATAGAGTGAAAATCTGGGTGAAATCTTGCTCCATGGGATATGATTTTATTTTCTCCTTCACCTCCCCAGGAAATCTTCAGTAAAATTGACATAATTGGCAAATGCTTCTGGTACTCATTCATCCATTCAACAAATATTATTGCACTCCTTTTAGGTTCTACCCAGTACAACAGTGAACAAAATGAAGCTTCTGGTTTCCTGGCATTTGCATTAGTGGAAATAAATAAAATTCAAGTAAATACACATATAATTTTCTAAAGCTGGGGCTGGAGAGATAGTATGGTCGGTAGGGCATTTGCAGTCAACCGTGTTTGATATGCAGCACTTCATAGAGTCCCCTGAGCCACACCAGGAGTGATTTCCTGAGTACAGAGCTAGGAGTAAACCCTGAAAGCCACTGGTGTAGCACCCAAACAAACAAACAAACAAACAAACAAAAAAAAAAAGAGAAATCAAGCTGGTCAGGAAGTTGAGGTGACAAAGAATGTTGGAATTGCCTTCCTAAGAAGCTATGCTGGGTGATGCCTTAGAAAATGTAGATCCAGGGTGAGCACTCAGGGTTCCTTGCAGCATCACTGCATCTGGGTTATCTGAAATGTCTGGCAGTCTCCTGTGCCACCCCATACTATTCACATAAAGGCCTGAATCCAGCTAGGTTTTGCCAGCTGGTGTTGCCTCTGCAGTCAAGACCTGAATGCCACCACCTTTAAAGATAAGTGATAGAATTTGTTTGGGGAGAGAAACCTAGAATAAAGGAATGGTAGTCCAAAGGGAAATGTGGTTATTTTACCAACAGATTAATTAAAAATCTCTGGATTACTAAAGGGCTTCTCATCTACTGTTTAGCAGGGGGCAGGGAAAATTATTCATTATTCAACAGGATCCAAAATGTAAACACCACACTTTGTAAAACATGCAAGGTTACCTACTATGGTAACTGCTTGCAGAGTTTTAATGTGTCTGCAGCACGGCTAATTAATTTGCTCTGAGCTTCATTGAAATTCCTATTTGAAATGATTGTCTTGGTAACTGAATGCACCACAGAGAGCAGGAATATTGGAAATGCTATTTGAAGCTTCTGTAGCAATCTTGGAAGTTTCTCAACTAACTCTTACAAGACTTCCCATCGTCCTGCCTAAACTCTCTAGGGCCAGGATTTTCTAAAAGTTGCACAATTGATAGGATTATATGTATTGTGATTTAAAATTCAGGCTATCTGTGATCAGTCTTGGATTTCTTGTTTACAAATAGCCAGTGTGGGACCTCAGGTATCAAATGTCCCTGTTGCCTCATAAAATTAAAATAATTGTAATACCTACCTCAAAGAGACTCTGTAAAGACTAAAATGTGCTTGCAAGCATTTAAGACTAAGCATAAAAGACTAAGATGTGCTTGTAAGCATTTAATCCATTATGTTCTCATGAAACAGAGATTGCTTCTCTTTTTTTTATTCTCTTCCTCCATCATCATCATTATGACCACCATCATCATGATAGTAATGATCACTAGTTTCCCCCTTTATTCCTGAGTCTAATTTGTCTATTGAGATTTGAGATATTGTATTTAAACTTGGAAAACTTTAAGGGTAATATAAACAAAAGTGATTTCTTTGAATCCTGACCGCAAGGATTCAAAGAAATAAGATATTGGCTATCCTGAACTCTGGTTCAGGGTATGCTGTTGCTTACTTACTTGGGCCCAGTCCCTTCATATCTTTGGACTTCACTGTACTCTTTTATAGGACAGAGAAATCAATACATAAAAGCTTGCCGTACACTGTAGGTTGGGGTAAATAGGCATGTAGCCTATTCAAGCCCAGTGGCTTGAATAAATAGTAGAAATTAAAAAAATTCTTAACAAAATTTAGCAATGAAATCAAGCAATATATAAATATATTACAAATAACTAGAATCACTTATTTTATTTATTTATTTATTTATTTATTTATTTATTTATTTATTTATTTGCTTTTTTGGGTCACACCCGGCAATGCTCAGGGGTTACTCCTGGCTCTGCACTCAGGAATCACTCCTGGTGGTGCGCGGGGGACCATATGGGATGCCGGGATCGAACCCGGCCGGCACAGGCCTGCCACGTGCAAGTCAAACGCCCTACCCGCTAGGCTATCGCTCCGGCCCCTAGAATCATTTCTATGTCCTCTAAACACATGTCCTTTTATATAGTTTCTTTCTTAACATTGTTTCTGGGGAATATTGATGATGTCTTATTTCTTTGTATCTTCCCAGTTTCTGGTTTAGTATTTTGCTAAATAGGTGTCTGTTGGTTTAAATGAAGAAAATGAGAATAAATGCAAAATTATGAGTAATCATTATAATACCCAGTACTATTGCCAGATACTTATATTTCAGATATATCAATGGCTAGGATATTTTTGCATTGTTGATATTTCTGTTTTTAATCTAATGGTTTGCATAATATAATTCTTTGGGAGCTTTGAACACATCATGAGAATATTATTAAATAACAATTAACCTTGTGAACAAAAGAAAGTCACAAACATTATTTATTACAATGCTAATCTTAATAAAGACCTAATGTGCTAATAGTTTCTCATAGAGACAGCTGCCATCAGTTAAATAAAAACATCATTATGCTGCATTCACAAGTATTGATAGAGGCAGAAGCTCCTAGTTTTCTGATTGCTGACAGGCATTAAACTGGTTTATGGGTATTTATTCCAATAGCTTTCTGTTGTATTGTGTTATTTTATGACTATCTATTAAACACATCCACATGTATACACATTTATTGGTTGTTATAGCTGAGAAGCACTTTATGAATGTCTCAGTAAACATTTTTTTTCAAACTGTTGCCAAAAAAGATCTTTTAGAGTTTTCAAAAAAATCCCTGAAGGACTTGCTGGAATAGGAAGGTGAAGGACAGTGTATGTTTTTTAATGGGTGAAGCAGGGAACTGTACTTGCTTACCTTGATACAGGATTTGTCTTGGTTTCATCTTTTGAAGCAGATTGTGTCATAGCACAAATAATTGGGAAACATCAAGCTCACTGCTCCTTATCTAGGTGAAGCATGCGTCTGCGGCCTTTGATCCTTACTCTGTCCTAATCTCCCTGGTAATGCAGTGATTCTCATTTTCTATTTTGTTCACTTCTGTACTTTTTTGAATTTTAATACACATTTATTATTTTTTAGCAGAAAAAATATTAAGGCTATTTCTTAGAAGTCTGATTAAATTGTGATAGATACTTAGGACCATCAACATTATCTCCCCAAACCAGTATTACACAGGAATACTATGAAATGAAAATGTATTATTACCAAAAGTTCTGAAAGAATTGATAGAAATATAATTGGAAAATTCCTGTGCAGTGTGAAGCCAAGAATATAGACTAAATGTCCACATACACAGTGTTTTCTACTCTGAAAGATGAGAGAATTTGACATGTAGATCAGCCAAGGGCTAAGTAAATTCCTAGAGAACTCTTGACTCTTAACTGGTCTCTGGGGCTCATACACCTGCATCATCCCCTTCACTTGGTATCATACTTAACCTCCTAGCTCTGAAATGCTGTTCCTACTGAGGGAGAACTAAGATATTTTATGACAATTTTTTTAGATTGTTGGTGGATTGGTGCCCTTTTATGCCTGCTGGGACAAATTGCCATACATTTAATGACTTAAAAACAAGTTTATTCTCTTATGGCTTAGGGGGTCAGATGTCCAAAATCAAGGAATCATTGAGGCTATGCTTCCATTAAAGTTTTTGGGGAGACTCTGACTATGTTTCTCAGCTTCTAGGGTCTCAGGCGTTCCTTGGAATGTCACTGCATAACTTCAATTTCTATCTCCCCATTTGTTGCATTTTCCTAAGTGTGTCTTTTCTCCTCTCTTAGAAAAACATTTGTCACTGGACTGAGGTCCACTCAGATAACTCTGATTCATCGTTTCATCTCTGGCCCTTAGTTATTACATCTGCAGTCCAGACTTTTTAAAACTTATAAACAATCTTTTAACATTAAAGGGTAATATTCATAAATTTTAGAAAATAGGATGTGGACATATTTGGAGGGTTAGGGTTTATTCACTATGTTTGGTAATCAAAGGGAAAATTTTATTATATATATATATATATATATAGCTTTTGCATCACACCCGGCTATGCTCAGGGGTTACTCCTGGCTCTTTGCTCAGGAATCACTCCTAGGGGAACTCCGGGGACCATATGTGATGCCGAGGATCAAACCCAGGTCGGCAGCGTGCAAGTCAAATGCCCTACCCGCTGTACTATCGCTCCGGTCCCAAAATCAATATTTTTTAAGCTGAAAGTTTATCTATCTATCTATCTATCTATCTATCTATCTATCTATCTATCTATCTATCTATCTATCTATCTATCTATCTATCTATCTATCTATCTATCTATCTGTCTGTCTGTCTGTCTGTCTGTCTGTCTGTCTGTCTGTCTGTCTGTCTGTCTGTCTGTCTGTCTGTCTGTCTGTCTGTCTGTCTGTCTGTCTATTCTCTATCTATTTCACTTGAGCACTTGATCACTTGACATCCTGTTATTCATCGATTTGCTCAAGCGGGCGCCAGTAAAATTTCCATTTGACCCTATCATGTGCCAGTGTAGCTCAATGTCATCTGGTTGCTTCAGGAATATGAAGAGCCTCAAACTGTTCGTTCAGGGTCTTGACAAAGAAGTCTGACCATCTTGTAGGTGGCGGCCATGTGATCTTTTGGCATCCCGTGGGATCCAGTCGGTAACAGCTCTAGTCCAGTGGTCGTTTCCAAATTGCATTACATGCCCAGCCCATCTGATTTTCGATGCCTTGGCAAATGAGACAGCGTCCCTGACTCTGGAGCAGCGAAGGAGGTCGGAGCTCGGATTCCTTCTCTCACTTGAGTGAGGTGTGATATTCCAAGCATAGCTCTTTTGATTCCTCTCTGAGAGACCCGAATAGCATTCTCATCCTGCTTTCATAGGGCCCAGGTCTCTGAGGCATATGTTAATGCCGGGAGAACGGTAGAGTTGAAGAGATGTGCCTGGAGCTGGAGGTTCTTTTTTTTTTTTTTCGCTATTTCTTCGATGCTTCTGAAGGCATTCCATGCCACTCTCTTCCTCCTGCGCAGCGCAGGTTTTAGGATGTTCATCATGTTGACTTCTCGACCTAGGTACACATAACTGCTGCACTCAGATGTTTGTTCCATTGAGAGTGAATGGGGCCTCTGGAACTAGTTCATTTCTCATGAACATAGTTTTGTTGAGATTCAGCTATAGACCTATCTTTCCACATTCTCGGTCAAAGTCGGCCAGCATTTGTGCTGCTTGGCTAATGTTTGGTGTTATTAGAACGATGTCATCAGCGAAGTGGAGGTGTTGTAGTTGCTGACTGTCTATCTTCCCATTCCTTCCCATTCTAATTGTTGCATGATGTTCTTGAGGGTGACGCTGAAGAGTTTTGGTGAAATTTATCTATTTATTTATATATTTTTTCTTTTTTGGGTCACCACGGCGGTGATGCTCAGATGTTACTCCTGGCTTTTCGCTCAGGAATTACACCTGGCAATGCTTGGGGGACCATATGCCAGGGATTGAACCAGGTTGGCCACGTGCAAGGCAAACGCCCTACCATCTGTGCTATTGCTCCGGCTCCCTAAGCTGAAAGTTTAAAAGATGTTTTTTCCACAGTGATAAAATGCTTTTTGGTCCGAACATCTGCGTGGATTCCTTTGTCACTTTCCTGGCTTTCGAGCACACCTCTATGTCAGCAAGTAACATTCCTTACTTTTGGCTGTTCTGTATAACTTTTGAGAGAATAAAACTTCACTGTCTTCCCATTGTTCATCGATTTGCTTGAGTGGGCACTAGTAACATCTCCATTAGTCCTGTCACAAGCAAGTGCAACCCAAGGGCATCTACTTGCTACAGGGACAGGAGGAGCCCGGAAACCATTCTTCAGGTTATGGAACTGAGGTCATAATAGTTACTAGTCTTTGGCATAAAAAGTAAATAAAACACAATAGCTTGCCAGGCTTTACCGTGTAGGTGGTATAGTCTCAGTAGAAGACTCTCAACCCAAGCATTTACTGATGAAACTTAAAGGGGAAGATCAGGTTTTCTCTTGGATGGAGCTCTGAGGAACTATGGAGTCTGGATGTTGAGAATGACTAACTGCATGATGTGTGGTTTGTTCTGGCTTCTTGCCAGGCTTACTGGTATCAGTTAAAACATGTCTATAACTGTTTACTATGTATAAATGTGAAAGAAATTGGGAAGAACCTTATGCAAAATTCAGTATCCTATAAAAATATTAGCGTGGCCGCTTTGCGGCCACGTCCCAAAGGACATGTGGGTCTGGCATGGGTGGGTCTCTCTCTTCTGGGGCAACTGGCATGGAGGCAGAGGAAAGGGCAGGGCCTAAAACTCCGAGTCCGGCCAGCATGGTCTCTTCCCGCTCTTGAGAGCAAACCCTTGGAGCAATGTTGGACTCGGCCAGGGATGGCTGAGCCCCTTACCGGGAGGTCAGCTCCATGGGTTGCTTCCACCTCTATATCAGCAAGTAACATTCATTACTTTTGGCTGTTCTGTATAACTTTTGAGAGAATAAAACTTGCAGAACTAAATTATGTTTGGAAACTCCCACTTATTTCCTAATAGTTTCACGTTTATTTTTCTGTGAGGAAATGGAATCCTAAAAATAAAAGAAACTGTTTTAAAGGCTTTAGAGCTTCCAGCTTAGTCCCATCACCAGTTCTGGGGCCATAAAAATACCACCAGAGCTGTAGTTTCTCCTCTGATTAAAGGATGCTGATAACAGTGCCACTGCTATTTTGTTAGAATTGAAAATAAACATTCTTTTGAAAATCCAACTAAAGTTCTATTTGTGATATTATGAGGATTCTAACATGTATTTGAAATTACCCCTGAAATGTGTTTATGCCTCTCCAAAAAAATGTGAACAGGAAAAATAGGTAATTATGAACTCTGAGCTAGAAGAGACGTATGCCACCATTATAACCTGAAGCTACCTAGGGAGTTATTGCAAATCCACACAAATATGATAATTTAAAGGTTTAGTAGGAAAAGTAAATAGGCAACTAATAATAGGACCAATTTAGATCAGACTTGGCTGATTCATAAGTTTAAAAGAGGTCGGGCTGGTAATATAAGCAAATAGAGTGAAGCAAAGGTAAGACACAGGAGTAGAAATATCATGTAAAGTGGGACTTGATACCGTGGTTGGGGGTAGTGATGGGGATTAATGAGAGGACAGTGTGCTGGGACTGGGAGCTGGGTTTTGCTATAGCCCAAGGAAATTGCTGTTTTTCATTTATCTGCTGATGGTTGGCATTAACATGAGAAAGCCCAATAGATTTTCTAAGGAACACATTTGTATTTTTTCACAAATTGTCCTGTATCACTAGGTGGTTAGGATTGCTTATGTTGTTATAAAACACATCCCACAAATCCCAGAGGATTAATGAGTTTCTTTTTTTCTCCTCATGCAGAGTCCTCCAAGAGCCTGGGCAATTCTCCAAGGCCATTTTCCTCTGTGCATCAATGCAATGAACCAGGCTAGCATAACTGGTGTCCTGATATAAAGAGGGCAAAATAGCACAGATACAGATATGGGGAGAGCCCCAGATAAAGATTTGGAGTTTTGTTGACCAAACCAAAGAGTTAGGAGCAGCTAGACTAGAGGTCAGAAACAAATTCTTCCCTTTCAGGTTCTGAGGAAGTTGGGGCCTGGCCACCCCTTTAAACTCCTTAACTCTACTACTGTGAGGAGTACTGTTTTTACTCCTTAACTCTACTACTGTGAGGAGTACTGTTTTTACTCCTTAACTCTACTACTGTGAGACAGTATGATTTTTTGTTGTTCAAGCATCTAGTTTGTGACGTTTTGTTAAAGAAGCCTTAGGAAACTGTGAAACACACAGAGAAACATAAATATTGGAGAATCACATATAAATGTTCTCCACTGTCTTAGCATCAAAAACAGGTCATTTCTGCTCTTAGTCTACTGACAAGTCATGTGACCTACTACCCAGAAGAGGATATGTGGGTTGCCCAGAAGAGGATATGTGGGTGAACACTAGTAATAGTTCATCTATAGTCCTGATTATAGAATGTTAGTAATCCTACGGCTGAAGAAAAAACAAGCTGAAGGAAAAACAAGTCCACATTGAATGAATCAAACAGGCCAGAACCAAGTTCTGATCAAGGTGGGAAGTGCCAGCCTGTTCATGGGTAGATTCATGCTTCTTAGGGAATGTAGATTTTGGTCCCAGTTAGTGTGTGGGTCCTTTGGTACTATGTGGAGATCTGAACTTGGGGAAAGAATTTCAGCACTGGAGAATTAGAGTAACATGGGGGTTTGGTAAGCAGGGATGCAAAGATCACCACTGATATTTTACTAATATTTCTTTTTTACATTTAATTTTAGTTATGCTTTTTAAAATACTATTCTATCCCAGTCTATTATTTTTTGGTTTTTTTTTTTGGGGGCATGGGCTTTTGCAGTACTCAGGTATTATTTCTAGCTCTCTACTCAAAAGTAACCCCTTTCGGTACTCAAAGGACAATATGTGGTGCCAGAGATTTGAATTGGAAGAGGTTGCATGCAAAGCAAGTGCCTTAACCCCTGTAGAACTCTTTGTTCTCTGGCCTTTATACTAATCCTATTCTAATTTTCTTCCCATCTGAAGACATATACCTCTCTCCCCAGGAACCAAATGAGTCCTGTCTAGCACATCTGAAATATATATATATATATATATTATTTTTTTTTTTTTATTTATATTTGGGATGTCCCTCTGGTAAGATTCCCACTATTAATGGTATTATTTTTAGAAACATGCAATCAAAATTTTAAGCAAGAAGCTTTGAAAATAATTTTATAAAACAGCTCATTGTTGAATATGGAACACTGTGTGTGTGTGTTATACACTTACCTATTTACAGCCTTGATTTATACTCAAGCTACAAACCTAGCATTTTTAAAAATTATTTGTGTGCAATATACTTTACTCACATACATATAATTTTAAAATAATACATCTAGATGCTTTCAACTAAATTTCCCCAGAATATATATCATATTAACTTGGCGTATGAGTTGTACTCAAAATTATTCTTAAAGAACATGTTTGATTCATTTTACTGAGCCAAAATTTTTTTGAATATTCTATAAAGCAAGAGAAAGAAGTGAGACAAATTGTACTGTTCATGTACTGTGGCACAAGCTAGAGAAATATAATTGGGCTTCAGGCCAAATTCTGAAGGCAATTGGAGCTGCTTATGTCAATTGGGCATAATTATTCCTCAGCAACTGTTGACAGAAAGAAAAAATTGGTAGTGATCTGCTTCCGAATGCTGGGGTTTCAGAGAGACTATTTGGGCTCCAGATCACAGCAGATGGGTGCGTGGAGAAGCCACCGATTTGTCATTTGCAGGGAGCAGGGAATCCTCCAGTTTGGAAGAGTCGTTGTGAATCAGTTGCCTAGGCCATCTGTTCTAAGGCTGAAGGCACATCATATACTCAGTAAATGTTTGTGGAATGAATAATGAAGCTGTCTCTGAGCCTTCCTTGCAAGTACTCCGCCTTTTCTTTATACCTGACTGTGGAATGTTTGGTTCATTCTCTGGAAAGCTTGGGAAGATTCAAGGTCTTCTCTGAAAAGCCTACGTCCAAGATTCATTTTTCCAGAAACTATTTACCAACCTAATAAGTGCTAGGGTCTATGCTAAACCCCAGATGTGTAGCTCAACCTGGAAAAACAAAACAAAACAAAACAAAAACCAAACAAATAATTAACCAAACAACAAATACCCCCCAAAAATGCATTAGCATAAAAACAGTTTCCTGTAAAAAGTGAGCTGTCTGAGTAGGCAGCCTCTTCTTTACAGCAGGAGTAGAAGGAAGGAAATGGCTGCAGGAGTAACAGATAACTTTCTTTTCTTTGATTTGGGGTCACAAGTTGCCTATGCAAGGGCTACAGAGATAGTACAAATATTGACTCTTGCTTAGCAAGAAGTTTTGTTTCCAAAACTCTGGTTCAAATACCAGCACTATATGAGGAGAACCCAGCATCTCTAGGAGCGATTGTGGAGCACAGAGCCAGGTATAGCCCCAGAGCACCACCGGGTGTTGCTCAACAATAAAACAAACAAACCCCCCAACCTGCTGTCACTGTCCTCTGGAATCGATGAAATCCTGTAAGACAGAGAAGGGAACAGTGTGCTAATAATTGTTGAAAGTGATAATGCCAGCCTAGGACTAAGCATTGAATATAAGCAAAAAGATACGCATGATAACCACTTCTTTGGGATCCATGCCTTCGGTTTCATCACAGTTCCAATCCACTTGTTTTTTAAAAAAATTATTTTATTATAGCACAGTGAGAAATACAACTACAAAGATGTTCATGTACGGGTTTCTGTCATTCATTGTTCCAGCACACATCCCTCCACCAGTGCCCATTTCCCACCACCAATGTCCCCGATTCCCTCCCTCTCCCGTAGCCTGCCTCTATGGCAGATTCTTTATATCTTCTCCCTCTCTCTCTTTCTCTCTCTCTCTCTCTCTCTCTCTCTCCTCCTTCTCTTACACATTGTGGATTGCAATACATACACTTAGAGGTTATCATGTGTATCTTTTTGCCTGTATTCAATACTGAGTTCTAGACTGGTATTATCACTTACAATTATTAGCACACTGTTTCCTTCTCTGTCCCACCCAACCTGCGACTCCCAGATGCTTGTGGTAGATTCCACTTTTGAAAAGACCATCTGATCCATGTTTTGTCTGACCTTGGATATTGGTATCATAATATGTATATGTATGTGTGTGTGTGTGTGTGTGTGTGTGTGTATACTCACAGACATGGGGCAGAGCTGCTACTGGCTCTCCCTGTGCCTAGCCACTCACGAGGTGCCCGGGAGGGATGGCGGGTTCTAGCCCTGGCCCGCCACCCCAGCAGAGCTTTGCAACAAGCCAGATGAACCCCCACTCCATGAGGGCCTCCATTTTCCACATCAGGACTTCCCACTCATCAGAACTCCACCCAGCAGACCAGCCTATCACAGCCCGGCTCATCAAGATTCACCCTGCAGCAGTCTTTTTAATATCTGACTCAGGTATGCTAATCCAGAGACTAACAGACATGGGGCAGAGCTGCTACTGGCTCTCCCTGTGCACAGCCACTCACGAGGCGTCCAGGAGGGATGGTGGGTTCTAGCCCTGGCCTGCCACCCCAGCAGAGCCTTGCAACAAGCCAGACGAACCCCCCACTCCATGAGGGCCTCCATTTTCCACATCCAGACTTCCCTCTCATCAGAACTCCACTCAACAGACCAGCCTATCACAGCCTGGCTTTGCGCCGCGCTTGCAGTTGCGTGGTTCATCAATAAATGCTGGATTTAGAGATGACTACAAGAGTATGCTACCTGTACGACAGAGCCTGGCAAGCTACACATGACGTATTTGATATGCCAAATACCAGTAACAATTTTAGACCTCATTCCATGACCTGATGGAATGGTTTGAGGCTCTTTATGTTCCTGGCGCAAGCAGGTGACTTTGGGCACTACTAGCATGAGACAGGACATATGGAGATGTTACTGGTGCCTGCTTGAGCCAATCGATGATAAACGGGAAGACAGTGATACAGTGACAGTGATATGTATGTGTGTGTGTGTGTGTGTGATGCAAATAAATGCAGTCATTCTATATCTGTCCTTTTCCTTCTGGCTAATTTCACTCGACATGACCCTCTCCATGACCATCCATTTATAGGCAAATTTCATGACTTCATTTTTCCTAACAGTTGCATAGTATTCCATTGTGTAGTTGTACCAAAGTTTCTTTTTACAGTCATCAGTTCTCAGGCACTCTGATTGTTTCCAGATTCTGGCTATTGTGAATAGTGCTGCTATGAACATAGAAGTGAGATGGTGTTTCCGCTGTGTATTTTTGGCCTCCCAGAGTATATTCCCAGGAATGGTATGGCTGGGTCAAATGGGAGTTCAATTTCTAGTCTTTGGAGGAGACGTCCACCAACAATATCAATCCACTTGTTTACTGGCACCACTCTCCTTGACATACAACTGCAGTAAATATAATGGCTGAATAAACACAAGTCCTCACTTTGCACCCGATTCCCTTTAGCTTCCATTTTTCCTTGATATTTATTTCACATAGGAAAATTGAAAAGGTTGATTTGTTCAATGGTCAATCTTTCTTGTTACCCCTTCACTCACCAGACATGCCTTTACTCTCTGTAATGTCTAGAACTGTTCCTGAGACAGTTACTGGTCATATCATCTTTATTTTATTTTATTTTTATTTTATTTTATTTTATTTATTTTATTTTTTATTGGTTTTTGGTCACACCTAATGATGTTCAAGGGTTACTCCTGAGTCTGTGCTTAGGAATTACCCTTGGTAGTGCTTAGGGACCATCACTTGATCACTTGAATCCCGTTATTCGTCGATTTGCTCGAGCGGGCACCAGTAACATTTCCATTGGACCTTATCACGTGAAAATGTAGCCCAATGGCATCTGGTTGATTCAGGAATATGAAGAGCCTCAAACCGGTCCTTCAGGATCTTGACAAGGAAGTCTGACCATCTTGTAGATGGGCAGCCTCGTGATCTTTTGACATCCCGTGGGATCCAATCAGTAATGGCTCTAGTCCAGCGGTCGTCTCCAAATCGCATTACAATCCAGCCCATCTGATTTTCGATGCCTTGGCAAACGAGACAATGTCCCTGATTCTTGAATAGCGACGGAGTTCAGAGCTCCGATTCCTTCTCTCACTTGAGTGAGGCGTGATATTCCAAGCATAGCTCTTTTGATTCCTCTCTGGGAGATCAGAAAAGCATTCTCATCCTGCTTTCGTTGGGCCCAGATCTCTGAGGCATATGTTAATGCAGGGAGAATGGTGGAGTTGAAGAGATGTGCCTGGAGCCGGAGGTTCTTTGTCCTTTTAGCTATTTTTTTCGATGCCTTTGAAGGCATTCCATGCCACTCTCTTCCTCCTGTGCAGCTCAGGTTTTAGGTCGTTCATCATGTTGACTTCTTGACCTAGGTACACATAACTGATGCATTCAGAGATGTCTTTACCATTGAGAGTGAATGGGGCCTCTGGAACTAGTTCATTTTTCACAAACATAGTTTTCTTTAGATTCAGCTGGAGACCTATCTTTCCTATCTTTCTCTGTCGAAGTCAGCCAGCATTTGTGCTGCTTGGCTAATATTTGGTGTTATTAGAATGATGTCATCAGCGAGCGGGAGATGGTGTAGTTGCTGACCATCTATCTTCACTCCAATTCCTTCCCATTCTAATTGTCGCATGATGTTCTCGAGGGTGGTGCTGAAGAGTTTTGGTGAAATGGTATGTCCCTGTCAAACCCCTCTTTTGACATCAATGATCACTTCTTTGTAGAATGGTGAGATCCTGGTGGTGAATTCATAATACAGCTCACGAAGGATCTTGATGTATTGGGTTTGAACTCCCTGTTTGGCTAGGGCTTTGATGACCGCTTCAGTATCCACAGAATCAAAGGCTTTCTTTAAATCAATGAACATGAGACAGAGCGGCATCTTGTACTCCCTACAAACCTCAATGAGCTTGGTTACTGTGTGGATATGGTCGATTGTGCTGAATCCTTTCCGGAAGCCAGCTTGCTTGCATGGTTGGCCTTCATCTAATGTTCTGCCAATCCTGTTCAGGATGACTTGTGTAAACAGCTTGTAGATGATGGACAACAGGCAGATGGGGCGATAGTTGCCAATGTTGTGAATGTCTCCCTTCGTGAACAGTAGAACTGTCCTGCTGGTTTTCCATTGGGAGGGCACCTTGCATTTGGACAGGTAGCGTGTGAAGAGCCGAGCCTAGTGTATTGATGAGTACCGATAGCAGATTCTTCAGGTGTTTGGGTCTGACTTTGTCTGGGCCTGGTGCTGTTCCCTAAGCCAAGGACTGAACCCAGTAGATTGAACATGAATTCATTGTCTATAAAGAGGCTTATTCTGAATGCTTTCTTTTTTTTTTTTTATTTTATTTTACTTTTTTTAAACATTTTATTATACCGCCGTGAGATATACAATTACAACGTTGTTCACGCTTGGGGGTTTCGGTCACACAGTGTTCCAGCACCCCGCCCTCCACCAGTGCCCCTCAACCACCACCCATGTCACCAATTCCCTCCCCCTCCCACGTCCTGCCTAAATGGCAGGTTCTTTATCTCCTCTCTCTCTCCCTCTCTCTCTCTCCTCCTTTTCCCACACATTGTGGGTTACACTACGTACACTTAGAAGCCATCATTTGCTTTTTTTTGTCTGTATTTAATGCTCAGTTCTATGTTGGTATCAGACCTTTTGACATTTATTCACACACGTTCCCTTCTCTATCTTACCTAACCTCCTGACTCCCCACGCGCTTGTGGTAACTTCCACTTTTGGTAAGATCACCTGGTATATTTATGCCATGCAAATAAATGCAGTCATTCTATGTCTCTCTCTTTCCTTCTGACTAATTTCACTCAACATGATTCTTTCCATGTCCATCTATTTATAGGAAAATTTCATAACTTCATTTTTCCTGATAGCTGCATAGTATTCCATTGTGTAGATATACCACAGTTTCTTTATCCAGTCATCAGTTCTCGGGCATACTGGTTGTTTCTAGGTTCTGGCTATTGTGAATAGTGCTGCTATGAAAATAAAAGTGCGGATTGTGTTTCCGCTGTGTGTTTTTGGCTTCCCAGGGTATATTCCCAGGAGTTGTATGGCTGGGTCAAAGGGGAGCTCAATTTCTAGTCTTTGGAGGAATGTCCATATTGTTTTCCAGAAAGGTTGTACAAGTCGACATTCCCACCAACAGTGTATGAGAGTCCCTTTTCCCGCATCCACGCCAGCACTTGTTGCTTTTACCCTTTTGGATATGGGCCATTCTCTGTGGTGTGAGGTGATATCTCATTGTTGTTTTGATTTTCATCTCTCTGATGATTAGTGATGATGAGCATTTTTTCATATGCCTTTTGGCCATTCGGATTTCTTCCTTGTCAAAGTTTCTGTTCATCTCTTCTCCCCATTTTCTAATGGGGTTGGCTGTTTTTTTTTATATAGCTGTACCAGTGCCTGATATATCCTGGATATTAACCCCTTATCAGATGGGTATTGGGTGAATATTCTTTCCCATTCTGTGGACTGTCTTTCTATCTTGGTCACTGTTTCTTTCGAGGTTGCAGAAGCTCTTCAGTTTCATGTAGTCCCATATGTTTATATTTTCTTCTAGTTGCTTTGTTAATGGTGTTTCACCTTTGAAGATGTCTTTAGCTTCAATGTCGTGGAGGGATTTTCCTATATTTTCTTCAACGTACTTTATGGAATCAGGTCTGATATTGAGATCTTTAATCCATTTTGATCTGATTTTTGTGCGTGGTTAAACACAGGTCCAAATTCATTTTTTTACATGTAGCTGTCGAGTTTTCCCAGCACCACTTGTTAAAGAGGCTTTCCTTACTCCAGTTTGGACTCTTTGCACCTTTATCAAAGATTAACTGATCATGTCTTTGAGGGTGGGTGTCAGGATACTCAACTCTATTCCATAGGTCCACAGGTCTGTTTTTATTCCAGTACCAAGCTGTTTTAATTACTGCTGCTTTGTATTACAGTTTGAGGTTGGGAAAGGTGATGCCTCCCATCTTCTTCTTCCCAAGGATTGTTTTAGCTATCCGTGGGGGTTTATTATTCCATACGAATTTCAGGAGTGTTTGGTCAATTTCTCTAAAGAATGTCATGGGAATCCTTATAGGAACCGCATTGAATCTGTACAAAGCTCTAGGGAGTATTACCATCTTGATAATGTTAATTCTCCCCATCCATGAGCAGGGAATGTGTTTCCATTTCCTCGTGTCCTCTTTTATTTCTTGAAGCAGTGTCTTGTAGTTCTCTTTGTATAGGTCCTTTACACACTTGGTTAAGCTGATTCCTAGGTATTTGATTTTCTGTGGTACAATTGTGAATGGAATAGATTTCTTAATATCCCTTTCTTCTCTTTCGTTATTTGTGTATAGGAAAGCCACCGACTATTGGGTATTGATTTTGTACCCTGCCACTCTGCTATACATATCTATTGTTTCTAAGAGTTTTTGGGTGAGAGTTTAGGGTTCTCTAGGTATATTATCATATCATCTACAAATAATGATAGCTTGATTTCTTCCTTGTGAATGCTTTCTTCATGATACTCTTAATTATGCCTCCTTCAGTCTCCCGTCCCATCCAATCAACACTTTGGGACCAGGATATAAAAAATCAGCCATAAGACATCTTTAGCATGATACAAAATGGAGAACACTGTATAAAGCTGACAGAGGTTGGGAGAGTTAGTTGATCAGAATTCATTTCCTTAAGTGAAGGAGAGAGTAAAGTAAACATAAGCATTCTAGGTTTCTAAGCTAGCTAAACAACATGGGTGAGGCTTAGGGAAAATTCTTGAACTAAAAGTAAATTAGAGGAGGAATTTGCTGCCTTCTATGGGAGAAAATGCCCAAGACTCTTACTGTGTTTATTGCCTAGAAGTAACTTGTTGTAAGAACAGCCCTGACACCATGGGAACCGTGGGCTTTCTTTGAAGGTCACAGCAGCAGCAGTGTGAGGTCTTTGGCTGGTCACACTCCCTGCAGTTAGGAATGTGTGAAGTTTTTTTTCTCATGAACTTCCAAAACCTGTGATATAGTCACAAGTTAGGTCAGAAAATATGTCTCCTTTATGCAACAGATGGGAATGTGTTCAAGATTCAGAGGGAACATTTGGTAGGAAATTACCAATCTCAACTAATGTAATTTCTGTCAGGATGCTAACTGTGTTCTAAATGGATAACAAAGAAGAAATAATACTTGGGAAATGGGATGAATTTTGTTCTTTTGTAACTAATGTGAACAAGTTTTACAAGTTTCTAAAAATTTACTGATGAAGGAACCAAATATTTGAATCAGAATAGTATTAGAAAAGTCATATAATAGTTACATTGCTCTATTTGCCCGATTTGTTTTTATGCATAGTTATTTCTCAATTTAGACTGAAATTTCTTTCCTGGAAAGATTAGAAGAATTCTCATTTTTTTCTGTCTTCATTCCACCCTCTTTTAGTTTGATATATTAGAAAGTTATGAAAACATTTAGACTCATGGATGCAAAATTTGTTCTTTCAATTAATTAGGTTCATAAACTCAGGCTGTGATTTGGAAGGAGTAAAATATTATTTTTCTTCAGTTATTTTTATTGGCAAGTTGGCCATAACCTGTGAATATTAAAGGAGCTCAGGGATGTGACCAGGATCCCTTTGTAGTTGTCAAATTTGTGGGTACAAATGTGGTCATGGCCAAAACAGAAGTTTCTTGATCTTTATAATCATGACCTTGAAACATGACCTTGATCTTATAAAGATCAAGTTTCTTGATCTTTATAAGATGACCTTGAAACCTATAGTTGAGTAGTAGTTCTCTAACTAGGACTCTTAAGGTCGAGAGACAGTGTCTATATAATCCACTAACACCTAGATTAGCTCTCTTTCCAACAGACTGAAGAAGTTTCTGTTTTAAGGAGTCAGCCTTGCTTATATAGCAACTGAACTCTCCCTAAATCTAATTTGTGTATTAATTCTTTTTTTTTCTTTTTGCTCTCTCAATAAGTATTTTCCTATTTAGTTATTGAGTGTCAGGCTTACACCAGCCCTCATGCAAGTACCTGAGATGTCTCTAGTGAATCAGATACAGGTTATTTAAGTGCTTAGACAAGTTTTCAATCAAAAACTGGGGATCATGATTGGGTGGGGAAGTAGAACAAAAAAACACACAGTGAGAAAAAGGGCCAGTAAAGAAAGAAGGCTAGCATATAATGCCTAATATGAAAAATAGGAGATATTAAAATTATTGAATTATTATAGATATTGATGTGTTTTTTCTTTTTAAAAAATTATTATACCACTGTGAGATATAAAATTACAAAAATGTTCATGATTGAGTTTCAGTTATACAGTGTTCCAGCACCCGCCTCTCCACCAGTGCCCTATTCCCACCACCAATGGCCCCCAAATTCCCCTTCTCCCCCAGCCTGCTTCTATAGCAGGCAAGAAAAGGAATTAAATATTATTATATTTCATCTTTATAGCAATGCTGCAAAGCAATTCATTACCCCCACTTGGCAGTTACATCAACTAAAGCTCAAGAAAGTAAGCTATATTGTCGAAAACTCTGCATCAGGATCTTCCTGGTCCCAAAGTCAATGTTCTTAGTAACTTCAGTGTGCTTTGTAGTCTCTAGGTCTCCTGAGAAATGCTTAAGAACACAGCATTGGTGCCTATCAGGCTCATGAGGCCCTCACCAGCCTATGAAAAATTTGTTAATTCATCTTTGTTTTCCCTTTTCTTTTTAATTTATATTACCTTTGTCTTCCTTTCCGTTTTATTTGACCTGCCCACCAATGCCTTATCTCTTTTGCTGCTGATGTTTTTTTTGCCACTTTTCTGCATACCTTTGGCCTTTTGCATTTTCATCTCTTCATCTCTATGTCCTCCATCTTTCCTGGATCATATCTGTCTTTTTTTCTTTCACTCTCATTTTTCCTTTGGTCATCCATTATATTTCTCAAGGAAAATCCCTAGCCTAAAGCATGTGGGCCTCTGTATTTCTCATTACATGTTCAAGATGCAGGGCAGAGGATTTTATCTTTTTCCTTGGTTCTGTCTCTGAATGGAAGAGTTAAGACTCTTATTTGTCTCCTAGTTATCAGTGAAATACTCCTTTTGCTAGTACATAATTCCCGTCTTTGTTATTGCCAGATTCCTTTTTCTTC
Organism: Cryptotis parvus; assembly: GCA_021461705.1. Classification (NCBI taxonomy): domain Eukaryota; kingdom Metazoa; phylum Chordata; class Mammalia; order Eulipotyphla; family Soricidae; genus Cryptotis; species Cryptotis parvus. The sequence goes on from JAJIBD010026625.1 coordinate 203,217, forward strand.
CACAGATTACTCTTATTCTCACAAGAAAGCTTGATGAAGCTATTCTTTCTTCACTCTCTCTGGGTTCTAAATGGAGGGAATAGATTTTCAGATATGACAGTGTAAAGGCTTCATGTACATTGAGATGGCATGCAATATAGAAAATCCTTGCTAGAATAAAAATATATATATTATTCACCCGAGTACAGATTCAGTGAGAAGTAAAAAGATCTAACTGCCTCTTGCTTTGGTTGCTCTTCTCTCTCTATGATTCCATGGTAATTGCAGTCTTTTGACTGAAAGATCCATCCTACTCTGCTGACGGTCAAAGTGCTCTGAAAGGGCATCATCAGGGAGAAGTCTTGGTTTAAAGGGTAATGTGGTAGTGTTTAAAAAAATTGTCTTTAGAAAAGAAATAAATCCCATCATACTTATTTTTAAAGGCAATTTTAAGTTTTCAAAAGACTTTTTTTTACTGGAAAGAAGAGTCAGTGCAATTGTGGCTCAATTTTACTCTTTATCTCAATTTATCTTGCATATCAGACTCCATACCAATGCACGGTCACTTCAGATTCTAGGGCAATGGTACCTTCCAAGATTTTCAAGTATCCATTCTGAAATTTCAGTAGTAAAGATATAGATTATGATTCTACATTTTGTGGTAAGCCCCTTAACCTTTTCAAAGAATGTAATAATGACAAACCAACTATAATAACTCAAGGTCTCATTTCCTCTTCATTTAATAAAAACTTAAATAGGTAGAGTTAGGAGATTTCTTCTAAACAAATGACCTTTACTTGGCCCTTGGCAAGAAGGGCCCTTTTCCATTTCCCATGTGAAATGGCTGTTAAAAAGTTAATGGAATATGAAACTAAATTAGTAAGCAACTTATCCATTTCAAAGGAAATTAAAGTCCCATTATACTTTGTTTAGTAAACGAAGGATTCAGACTTGAAAACCACACTTTTTGAAAATTACTTATAAAATAGACTTTATAAGGGAGAAAAGTAGAGAGCTAAGGTGATGAAAAGCTATGTTTTATAAGGATGGGTGAAGTAATTAGTTTGGAAAAGTTATGGGACTGGAGGGAAAACGTAAGAGGCAGATAAAAGCCAATGTAATACTTATCATAATGTGGAATTCATCTTTTGTTTTGGAACATGAGACACTGATATGTAACAATGAAGAGAAAAAACCCTTATTGAATATCACTTCTGCTTTGTGATTTACATTTATTTTTGTTGCTCTCCTCTCCACTTTTTTTTTACTTGTAAAAAAGTAAAAAAAAAGGACCTGCTTCGAGATATTGGTGTTCAGGAGCTCTTCTTGATGCCTCACAAGTGATTCTCAGCCAAAATTGTTCAATGCAAGGGCCAGAGGATGTGGTGTTTCTCAGGCCCTGCAGTGCTAGCGATTCCCTGAGCATACTGGCAGTAATCAGGGGCCTCCCAAAGTTTTGCCTAGTGATGCTAGGGGAACCATGTGGCATTGAGGATTGAACCTTGAGGCCATAGTTGTAGCACAGCAAGAGGGCATTTGCTCTGCACATGGCTGACCTGGGTTTGATCCCCAGCATCCCATATGATTCCACGAGCACTGCCAGAAGTAATTTCTGAGTGCAGAACCAGGAGTAACCCCGGAGCATTGGCAGGAGTGATCCAAAAAACAAACAAAAAAAGCCAAAAACAAAAATGAGGATTGAACCTTGACCAGGTGCATGAGAGATATGTATCCTAACTGAACATGTTATAGCCCAGCATCATTTTTTGTTTTCTTTGACAATTATAGAAGTTAAAAGTTATTATTATTAAAAGAGGACACAAGGAAATAGAAACATATTCCCTGCTCATGGATGGAGGGAATCAACATTGTCAAAATGGTAATACTCCCTAGAGCTCTGTACAGATCCAATGAAGTCCCTATAAGGATACCCATGACATTCTTCAAGGAAATTGACCAAACACCCCTGAAATTTGTATGGAACAATAAACCCCCCAAGGATAGCTAAAGCAATCCTCGGAAAAAGAAGATGGGAGGCATCACCTTTCCCAACTTCACACTGTACTACAAGGCAGTAGTAATTAAAACAGCATGGTATTGGAATAAAAACAGACCTGTGGACCTATGGAATAGAATTGAGTATCCTGACACCAAATCTCAAACACATGATCATTTAATCTTTGATAAAGGTGCAAAGAGTCCAAAATGGAGTAAGGAAAGCCTCTTCAACAAGTAGTGTTGGGAAAACTGGGCAGCGACATGTAAAAAAATGAATTTGGGCCTCTAACACCGTGCACAAAAATCAGATCAAAATGGATTAAAGATCTCAATATCAGACTTGAATCCATAAAGTACGTTGAAGAAAATATAGGAAAAACCCTCCGACGAATTGAAGCTAAAGGCATCTTCAAAGGTGAAACATCACTAACAAAGGAACTAGAAGAAAAGATAAACATATGGGGCTACATGAAACTAAAAAAGCTTCTGCATCTCAAAAAGAAACAGTGACTAAGATACAAAAGCAGTACACAGAATGAGAAAGAATATTCACCCAATATCCATCTGATAAGGGGTTAATATCCAGGATATATCAGGCACTGGTAGAACCTTACAAGTAGAAAAAAAACCCATCAAAAAATGGAGAGAAGAAATGAACAGAAGCTTCAACAAGGAAGAAATTTGAATGGCCAAAAAACATGAAAAAATGCTCATATTCTCTAATCATCAGAGAGATGCAAATCAAAACAACAATGAGATATCATTTTATGCCACAGAGACTGGCACAGATCCAAAAGAGCAAGAACAACAAGTGCTGGCATGAATGTGGGGCAAAGGGGACACTCTTCCATTGTTGGTGGGAATGCCGGCTGGTACACCCTTTCTGGAAAACAATATGGACATTCCTCCAAAGACTAGAAATTGAACTCCCATTTGACCCAGCCATACCACTCCTGGGAATATACTCTGGGAAGCCAAAAATATGCAGTGGAAACACCATCCCTACTTTTATGTTCATAGCAGCATTATTCACAATAGCCAGAATCTGGAAACAACCAGAGTGCCTGAAAATCGATGACTGGATAAAGAAGCTTTTGGTACATCTACACAATGGAATACTATGCAGCTGTTAGAAAAAAATAAAGTTATTAAATTTGCCTATAAATGGATGGACATGGAGAGGATCATGTTGAGTGAAATTAGCCAGGAGAGAGAGAGAATGACTGCATTTATTTGCATGACATAAATACATATTTACATATTATGATACCAATATCCAAGGTCAAAAAACATGTATCAGGAGGCCTTGTCAAAGGTAGAAATTAATACAAAAGTGTGGGAGTCAGAGGCTAGGTAAGACAGAAAATGGAACAGTGTGCTAACAATTGTTGAAAGTACTAATACCAACCTAGAACTGAGCATTAAATACAGGCAAAAAGATAAACATGACAACCCTTTAATGTATGTACTGTAATCCACAATCTGGAAGGGAAGGAAAAGAGAAAGAGATAGAGAGAAAGGGAAAAAATAAAGAACCAGACATGGAAGCGAACTGGGATGGGGAGAGGGAACTGGGGATGTTGGTGGTGGGAGATAGGCAGTGGTGGAGGGATGGGTGCTGGAACACTGTATGACCAAA
>JAJIBD010026626.1:0-27033 GCA_021461705.1 Cryptotis parvus
TGCTCATGGATGGAGAGAATCAACATTGTCAAAATGGTAATACTCCTAGAGCTCTGTACAGATTCAATGCAGTCCCTATAGGATACCCATGACATTCTTCAAAGAAATTGACCAAACACTCCTGAAATTTGTATGGAACAATAAACCCCACGGATAGCTAAAGCAATCCTCAGGAAAAAGAAGATGGGAGGCATCACCTTCCCAACTTCAAACTGTACTACAAGGCAGTAGTAATTAAAACAGCATGGTATTGGAATAAAAACAGACCTGTGGACCTATGGAATAGAATTGAGTATCCTGACACCCAACCTCAAATGCATGATCATTTAATCTTTGAAAAAAGGTACAAAGAGGCCCAAAATGGAGTGAAAGCCTCTTCAACAAGTGGTGTTGGGAAAACCGGGCAGCGACATGTGAAAAAATGAATTTGGACCTGTGTCTAACACCATGCACAAAAATCAGATCAAAATGGATTAAAGATCTCAATATCAGACTTGAATCCATAAAGTACATTGAAAGAAAATATAGGAGAAACCCTCCACGACATTGAAGCTAAAGGCATCCTCAAAGTGAAACATCACTAACAAAACAACTAGAAGAAAAGATAAACATATGGGACTACATGAAACTAAAAAGCTTCTGCACCTCAAAAGAAACAGTGACTAAGATACAAAGACAGTCCACAGAATGGGAAAGAATATTCACCCAATACCCATCTGATAAGGGGTTAATATCCAGGATATATCAGGCACTGGTAGAACTTTACAAGAAGAAAAAACAACCCCATCAAAAAATGGGGGAGAAGAAATGAACAGAAACTTCAACAAGGAAGAAATTTGAATGGCCAAAAAACATATGAAAAAATGCTCATCATCACTAATCATCGAGAGATGCAAATCAAAACAACAATGAGATACCACTTTACACCACAGAGACTGGCACATATTCAAAAAGCAAGAACAACAAGTGCTGGCGTGGATGTGGGGAAAAGGGAACACTCATCCATTGTTGGTGGGAATGGCGGCTGGTACAGCCTTTCTGAAAAAACAATATGGACATTCCTTCAAAGACTAGAAATTGAACTCCCATTTGACCCAGCCATACCACTCCTGGGAATCTACTCTGGGAAGCCAAAAATACACAGCGGAAACACCATCCCTACTTTTATGTTCATAGCAGCATTATTCACAATAGCCAGAATCTGGAAACAACAAGAGTGCCTAAAGAAGCTTTGGTACATCTACACAATGGAATACTATGCAGCTGTTAGGAAAATGAAGTTATAAAATTTGCCTATAAATGGATGGACATGGAGAAGATTATGTTGAGTGAAATTAGCCAGAAGGAGAGAGACAGATACAGAATGACTGCATTTATTTGCATGGCATAAATATATATGTACATATTATGATACCAATATCCAAGGTCAAGTGAAACATGTATCAGGAGGTCTTGTCAAAGGTGGAAATTATCACAAACGTGTGGGAGTCAGGAGGCTAGGTAAGACAGAAAATGGAACAGTGTGCTAACAATTGTCGAAAGTACTAATACCAACCTAGAACTGAGCATTAAATAGAGGCAAAAGATACACATGACAGCCCTTTAATGTATGTTCTGTAATCCATAGTCTGGAAGGGAAGGAAAAGAGAAAGAGAGAGAAAGGGAAAGAAATAAAGAACCATGGAGGTGGGCTTGGGGTGGGGGGGGGAACCGGGGACATTGGTGGTGGGAGATGGGCACTGGTGGAGGGGATGGGTGCTGGAACACTGTATGACCAAAACCAAAATACGAACTTTTTAATTGTGTATCTTTGTAATTTGTATATCTCATGGTGGTATAATAAAATACTTGAAAAAAAAAAAAGACTAAAAAACCCAAAACAAGAAAATCAAAGTGGATCCCCATACTTCAAATCAGTCCTCTTATATATCCAAAAGTAATCCTATCCTCAGGGAGGGCACTGTCAACAAAGATCACCTAATCAGCTTCTAGGTATAGAAGTAGGGTGGTACCATCCTAGGGTGGTGCCATACTTGTTTCAGGTCTAAACAAATGATTCTGCCAGGGTCTATTCCCTTTCTCAAAGATTATCTCTTATGTCAAAACTCTGAGAGAGTAAGAGTAGGCTGGTATAACGAAATATCTCAATGGATATATATCCATGGGAGAAACACATCATAATTTTATGGGTTTCATACAATCTAGTTGGTAACCACAAGTCCTGTATTTTCTGTTCTGCCCCAAGGTGATTCTGCAGCAGTAAACAGATTTGTCCTCTGTTTACTGAAAGGGTCATGCTCACCTTTTTGAGGGCAAACTATTATGACCCTACCTTCACCTTTAATCTAAACTATACTTAGCGTAGGTGGTAGTCTCCTGGTAAATTCTAATTGTCCCATGCTGGGACCAGTGGGTATTAGAGGAATTTTGCCCAAAATAGATAACATTGAAATCATAGTAGAGATTATAGTAATATTTCAGAAGTTACTGATTCCAGAGTCAAAATGTACTCTTGTAACTGCCATACCCTCCATCAGTGTTTACACAGAAGAGAGAGAGCTCATTAGCCTGAACCTTGGTTAAGGACATGTAAATGACCTGAACACCTGAAAAATCTGCCTTCAGTATAATAATACACTTGCTTGACTCTTCACACGCTACCTGTCTGAATGCAAGGTGCCTCCTGATGGAAAACCAGCAGGACAGTTCTACTGTTCAAGAAGGGAGACATCCATGACATTGGCAACTAGTGCCCCATCTGCTGTTGTCTGTCATCTACAAGCCGTTCACTAAAGTCATCTATGAACAGGATCAGAAGAACATTAGATGAAGGACAACCATGCGGCAAGCTGGCTTCCGGAAAGGATTCAGCACAATCGACCATATCCACACGGTAATGCCTTTGAGTTCTACTAGCATGAGACAGGACATATGGAGATATTACTGGTGCCTGCTCTAGATAGATAAATAGATGATGAAACGGAAGATAATGATAGTGATAGTGAACCAAGCTCATTGAAGTTTGTAGGAGTTCAGGATTCCTCTTTGTCTCATGTTCATTGATTTAAAGAAAGCCTTTGATTCTGTGGAGACTTGAGTGGTCATTGAACCCCTAGCCAAACAGGGCGTTCAAACCCAGTACATCAAGATCCTTAGTGAGCTGTATTATGGATTCACAACTGGATCTCACCATTCTATAAAAAGTGATCATTGATGTCAAAAGAGGGGTTCTCTGAGCACACTTCAGGAGTAATTCCTGAGTGCAGAGCCAGGAGAAATCCTGAGCATTGCCGGGTGTGACCCCAAAAAAAGTAAAAAGAAAAGAGGGTTCGGCAGGGTGATACCATTTCACCAAAACTCTTTAGCCACCCTCGAGAATATCATGTGACAATTAGAATGGGAAGGAATGGGGAGTGAAGATAGACGGTTGGCTACACCACCTCCGCTTACTGATGACATCATTCTAATAACACCAAATGTTAGTCAAGCAGCACAAATGCTGGCTGACTTTGACCGAGAATGTGGAAAGATAGGTCTACAGCTGAATCTCGACAAAACTATGTTCATGAAAATGAACTAGTTCCAGATGCCCCATTCACTCTCAATGGAACAAACATCTCTGAATGCTGCAGTTATGTGTACCTAGGTCGAGAAGTAAACATGATGAACGACCTAAAACCTGAGCTGCAGGAGGAAGAGAGTGGCATGGAATGCCTTCAAAAGCATTGAAGAAATCGCTAAAAAGACAAAGAACCTCCAGCTCCGGGCACATCTCTTCAACTCCACCATTCTCCCTTAATGCTCTGAGGCATTAACACACCTCAGAGACCTGGGCCCTACGAAAGCAGGATGAGAATGCTATTCAGGTCTCCCAAAAAGGAATCAAAAGAGCTATGCTTGGAATATCACGCCTCAATCAAGTGAAAGGAATCTGGAGTTCCGACCTCCATTGCTGTTCCAGAGTCAGGGACGCTGTCTTGTTTGCCAAGGCATCGAAAATCAGATGGGCTGGACATATGTAATGCGATTTGGAGCTACTACTGAACTAGAGTCATTACCGACTGGATCCCACGGGATGTCAAAAGATCACGTGGCCACCCACCTACAAGGTGATCAGACTTCTTTGTCAAGACCCTGGACGAATGGTTTGAGGCACATCATATTCCTGGAAGCAACCAGATGCCATTGGGCTCACTGGCATGTGATAGGGCCAAATGGAAATTTTACTGGTGCCGGCAGAGCAAATCGATGAATAATGGGATGTTAAGTGATCAAGTGAAATAGCTTAAACTATAAGTGGATTAAACAGCAAAGCTCCCAAGCAAGCTAGGCCTGTCATCCAACAGTTTAATACGAAATCATTCACCTCCTCCTTTAAAATTTCTTGTGTAATATTCTTCTTATATCTCCTAAGTCTCTTTCTTTTACTTTATATTGTTTTTATGTTTTGGGCAGATCTGTGGGGGAATTCATTGTGATCATCATAAACTTTGTGTTGAATTGGGTCAGTCTCTCCACCAAAATATAGTAGTCCTCCTAAGCATAATTTTGATTTACAGTTGGAAATCTTTTGATGAAGCACTTTCTTGAGTGTCTATACTTAAAACTTTTTATAGTCTCCTTCAGGAAATAATTGTACCTATTTACAATAGGAGGAATGAGCCAGATTGATTTGTTCCTCCAGAAGGAAGAAAGAATAAAGAATATGCACAGTCAATATAGTCAAGCCGTTAGCTTTTCGTTTATTTTTGTTGGTACTAATAAATTATTCAGAGTTCCAGTAAAATTATATAATATGTACTTGGTTTCTATGAGAATATGGTGTTTATTTGTCTACTGCATTTCATAAGTAACAATTAATTTATATTGACCCAAAAGCATTCAATTCTCATCCCAAATAGTTCCTATAGATACCAAAGTCTTTTTCTTTTTTATAGTTTAAGTCTATTTAAAATTTTTTTTGAAGTGGATTTGTTCCTGATTAAAAATGATCAGGGTGAACTACATGTAATAACATTTAAATGGTAGTGAGTAATTTTATAGGTAATAACAATAATTCTAGTTTTCTGTTATTAATGAAAAATCTGTTGAACCTTTGATGAGAGAATATGTAATATTTTTATGAGAGTGTTTTATTGGTGTAAGAAATCTAAAATTTATTGAAAATTATTCAAATTGCTGTTAAATGACACAATGGCCTTTTGCCATGGTTTTACAATGCCCTGATGCAATAAATCTTATTAAACTGATGTTCTCTCTGCTCTCTCTCTTCCCCATTATTTCCTTTTGTTTTCAAAGAGAAACTGGTAGTCTGGGTAGATTCAAGGCATCTTTTAAGAGAAAATGTCTTGGGGAGTCCCAAGGAGCTGATGAAGTTAAGTGTGCCATCGCTAGTGTATGCCGTTCAGAACAATATGGCTTTCCTAGCACTTAGCAATCTGGATGCAGCAGTGTACCAGGTGAGTGGGGAAGTGAAACTCTTTTAATTTTTTCAGCTTTAGGGCCACATCTGGTTGTGCTCAAGGATTTACTCCTAGCTGTGAGAAGGGGTGAACAGTGTGCAGTGCTGGGGACTGAACGAGGGCTGGCCACCTGCAAGGCAAACACCTTAACCCCCTATACTATCTTTCTGGCCCTGAAAAGTATAAAATATTAAAATATGTGTTTTATGGTAAATATATTTTTATTGCCCTTTTATTACATTATCAAATCTTTATTGTAGTGATATGGGAAATAATGCAACAATGTTTTAGTGGTGTGGGAAATAATGCAAAAATAAATCATATGTTTGCTAATGGGAAATGTAAAGCTAACGGTAAATTCTGAGCATGTTGTTGGGGCTTGTATACACTGGCCACACCTTTGGAGGGAAGCACTCTAACTCTCAAGCTAGCCAAATATCCCAGGGGAGAGTAGCCTTAACTCCTGTGTGGTGGCTGAATTGTGCCTAGGAGTCGAGTGGTGGATTGCTAAGAATATCCATATTCAAAAATCACTATGCATAATCTCCTTGGCTGTATCTTTCTCAAGTCTAGAGTTCCTCTGATTTTTCTTAAAAACAGCCTCTAAGCTTCACTAGGGTGGGAGAAAGTCATTGATTGAATCAGGAATAGTATCTAGGGATGTGAGCTTTAATGCAACTTTGTATTATACAACCTTCTTAAGGAAGCTCTGATGGTATTGATTCCTGAGCCTGTGGAAGGTTTATGTTGTGATGGTTCTTAACTTACCCTACTGCTAGAATAAGGTTTGTTCTTTTGGGTCTGTAAAGTCAGTTTCTACTTGTTCATCTGTTGTCTTACATCCTTATGAATTTTATGTTTCTAATTTTGTTTACAAACTTAGGTTGGCAGTTACAGTTTTCCTCTGAAAAAAAAAATAAGAGCCTAGGGAACTGCTTGCCTTCCAGTTAAAAATCCACAAAACTTCTCAAAATCCCTCAAACATTAACCATAATCTTGCTGTTGACCATACTCAATTGATAACATAAGTAGATTGACACATTTTATATATGAATCAGATACTGTATTCTTAAAACAATAAGAATAACAGTAAGCTAGGAAAAAAGTTCAGAAAACCATAGGGAAAACATTTACCATATTGTGCACTGTATGCTAAGTTTACGTATTCTATAAGAAAATGCACATATAAGTGGATCTGTTTACCTCAAGCTCCAAATCAGGGTATTCGAGGTCAACTGTATTTGTATGAGAGACGTGTTAACTGTGTTCCTTGTTTTCTTGCCAGGTAACCTACCAATTGAAGATTCCCTGCACTGCTTTATGCACTGTTTTAATGTTAAACAGGACACTTAGCAAATTACAGTGGGTTTCAGTTTTTATGCTTTGTGGCGGAGTCACACTTGTACAGTGGAAACCAGCCCAAGCTACAAAAGTCATGGTAAGAAATAATGCTTGTTGTAATTAAAATAGTAAACTCCCCTAAGTTTTATGTGCTGCAGAAAATCCCACTGACAGTTGCAGCATAATTATGTCTATGGCTGATAATTATCTTTATCCTATAGATAGCCATATCTCCCTTAGGATGTTAACAGAAAATCAAATTTATACATGAAACATGTTACATGAATAAGATGCCTTAAGCTTAATGTAATCAAATCCACCTTGTTTTATAGGTGAAAAAATCAAAGACCAAGTAGTTGAAGTAACTTGTTAAAAGTTACACATTTAGTGGCTGATCTGTGATGAAAATAGTGCACTCCATCCATTTACACTCCCTACCGTGTATATACTAAAACTTGACCTTTTAGCGGAAGGGTTTTTCTCCATCTTATTTTTCTCTTGACTCAAAAGGCTTTAAAAATCCACTTGCCATACTCCCACTTTCAGTGATAATGATTATAGGAAGTATTTATTTTTGGTTTGGTAGGGCACATCACCCGCACGGCAGAGCCTGGTAAGCTACCCGTGTCGTATTTGAGCATGCCAAATACCAGTAAAAATTATAGACCTTATTCCCATGACCTGATGGAATGGTTTGAGGCTCTTTATGTTCCTGGAGCAGGATGATGCCCTTGGGCTATTTCCCCATGTGACAGGACGTATTGAGATGTTACTGGTGCCCACTCGAGCAAATCGATGATATACGGGAGACAGTGATACAGTGATACAGGAAACATCCAGTGGTGTTCAAGGCTTACTCCTAGCAGGCTGGGGGTTGGGGGGTAAAGTATGTGGTGGGGGAGCAAACTCGGGTCAGCTGCATGTAAGGCAGCTACCTGCTGCTCTGTCTCTCTGGCCCGCAGGAGTTTTGTCAAACTTACCTCAAAGAGCATAAAGTGTCTTTAACTTCTTTTAGTTTGTTGAGTAAATGTTAAAGCGATATATTTATTTTGTGCTTTAATCATTTGTTCCCTAAAGAGAAACAGGAAGTGGATTTTCAGTGAATGACATGAAAGTTAGGGATTAGACCACACCTGACACTGCTCTGGGTTAACTCCTGGCTCTGCACTCAGAAATTGCTCTAGTGGGGCTTGGGAACCATATGGGATGTCCGGGATTAAACCTGGATTGTGCAAACGTGCTACCCACTGTACCATCTCTCCAACACTTATCCTACAATTTTTTAGCAAATACAAGACCATGATTCTCTTGTGGCAGCTGGCATGAATGAAGAAGGACATCAGTTCCTTTTTTTTTTTTTTTTCTTTTTGGGTTACACCTGGTGACACTCAGGGGTTACTCCTGGCTCTTCGCTCAGGAATTACTCCTGGCAGTGCCTGGGGACCATATGGGATGCCGGGATTGAACCCGGGTTGGCTGCGTGCAAGGCAAGCTCTACTCGCTGTGCTATCCTCCGCGCCGCCAGTTCCTTTTTTACAACTTTCTAGTTAGTTGCCTTTTTCAATTAACTTCCTAATCTTTTGGAGAATTCCCCCGCCCCCTTAGAAAACTGAGGTTTGGATTAATACTTGTGCGCACTTGATGCTCAAACATGTTTATAGTCAGTGACATTTCAAAAATACTGATCCGATGTACATTTTACATTTAGTTCATCTGTCAATGTGCAGAAGTAATTAGTAATTAGTATGGGAAGTAAGACAAACACTAAAAACTTAACTTTTAAGTAATACCTCATACCACTAGGAAAAATATTAGACCCACTTCCATGTTGATAATATATATATATGAAAGTTCTAGCTGAAGCACAGTACAGGGCAATTATTTTACAGACCATAATTAAACCCAGAAAAACACTACGCACCGCCACTTTCCCTAACTGTACTGTAGAGAGATTAAAGAGGTAGACAAGCAAACCAAGAATTTATCAGACATTATTACTGAGTTTTTTGGCAGTTAGGATAGATAAAATCTTCCATTTATTTTCTCATGTTTAGCTGATGTTGTAATTTATGACCTAAGCTTGCTAAAGCATCAGTAACACATTAAGGCATCCATGTTTCAGTTGTTGTCTGAAGCAGTCATCTGGTCATCTTCAAACTGTAGTGCATCCCAGAATCTATAAAGAGGTTAAACAGGTTGCTGGGCTCCATGCTTATAGTGAATGATTTGGTAGGTTTGTTGTAGGGTCTTATCAATTTTCATTTGTAACACTTCCCCATAGAACGCTGCTACTGTAGGTCCAGGAAGCTACATGGAGAACCACTAGACCAACAACCTCTTATTTCTCTTTTCATCTCCAAACATTGTATGTTAAGCTTTGTCTCTCTGAGATACTTAATTATACTTATGACATGTTTTGAACAGGATACCTGATGATCACAGAGCCATGGCTCAGTCTATGGTACTTAAAGTATTCATCGCCAAGGAAAGACTCCAATTCCTGTCAGTCTCATATGTGAATTATTTAAGAACCAGAGCTTGTATGGTCTTTATTCACTTGTATAAAACACAGTACATCTGGACCATAGTAGCATAATACTAATATTCAGTAAAATATCAAAAACAGTAGGAAACTATAAAAGTCAACTACTTCTTGTAGTTGATTAGGGAATCAACAACCTCTAGACTAGACCAGAGGTTGAAAAACCACTGAGTTTAAACCATATCTTTTCTATGATTGATGTTGGCAGGGATTGACTTAGGGTGAGGCATAAGTAAAAAGACCAATATGCAAAATTCTATGCTTTGGAAATAGTCACAGATATTATATTAAGTATTGACTATGCCTGTAACTAAGAAAATGTATTTTTAACTAAAGGGCTTTGCGTAGTCTATGGGGTGACCTTTTCTCTGGCCCTGTCTATTCTGTATTATAGCTGGGGTCTGATATATCACCTGCTTTCAGTAGAATTATAACACATTTTTTGTATTTGCTTGGTTTATTTGTATTTTATTTATAAAAAATAACTTAAAACATTATTGTTGCAGGTGGAACAGAATCCATTGTTAGGGTTCGAGCTATAGCTATTGCTGTTTTGTGCTCAGGATTTGCAGGTAAACCATAAAAGCATCATTCTGTTAATGAAAGCTAAACAACTAGGAGTCTAGTTGTCTTGCTTTTTATCATATAACAGTTTTACTTCCAAGGCTCTATCTTTTCTTTTTTGAAGTTTTGGAGCTCAAACCCAGATCTTCTATAATTCAAGGCGTGGATTTTTTTTGTTAACTTTTATTATTGTGATACTTATTTACAAAACATTTTTATATATGTGTGTGTATATATATATACACATATATACTAATGTTTTTAGTATATATATGTGTGTGTGTATATATATATATATATATATATATAACCCATCAGGTTATTTATATATATATAAAATCACTTGTATCAGTTGTCTTCCCATTGTTCATCGATTTGCTCAAGTGGGCACCAGTAATATCTTCATATGTCCTGTTACATGCTAGTATAGACCAAGGGGCAACTGCTCGTTCCAGGAACATGAAGAGCCTCAAATCATTCCTTCAGGTCATGGGAATGAGATCTATAAATGTTACTGGTTTTTGGCATATCAGATATGACACAGGTAGCTTACCAGGCTCTGCCGTGAATAAATAAATAAATAAATATATAAAAATATATATATATATGTATAAATTTTATTATACTGCTGTGAGATACACAATTACAAAGCTGTTCATGATTAGGTTTCAGTCGTACAGTATTCCAGCACTCATCCCTCCACCAGTGTAATGTCTCCAGATTCCTTCCCTGCCTCCCCAGATGCCTCTATGGCAGGCACTTTTCCCTCTTCTTGTTCACTCTTTCTACCTTCTCAGGGAATATATGTAGTGCTGAGGATCAAAACCATATTTCCTGCATACAAAGTAAATATACCAGTTCACTGATCTCTCCTTTCAGCCTCTTACTATTGACCATTCTTGGTCTAGTCAAGGAATAAAGAGACAGCCTCTGAAGATAGAGAAAATCACTCATCAGAGATCTCTTCATTTTCCCAGAAATGCAGTATTTGCTCAGGATTATATTTGCTTTTTTAGGGGGTTGTTACCAGTTCCATATCTGTTTTTGTCCCGTAACCTTCAATTCTTTCTCTGCTTCAGCAGACTAAGAACGATGGAGTAGCAGGTAGGGGGTGAGATGTACCTAGATGGGGTGAGATGTACCTAGAAAACTTTATAGACAGGGAGAGAGGAAAATCAAAATTCCTAATATCAAGAAAATACAAATCTGGAATAATGTATTGGAACAGAATTCCTTCATTAAACCAGAAGACAAAGTGTGAAAGCTAAGTGCAATATAAAGAATTGTTATCTTGTAACTACTTCAACAGAGAAGAATCAGTAAAGAATATTAGTCATATCTATGTAACTTTATGAGAGAATTTATGCTATTTCAGGAGTTAAAATTCAGATATTGACTACAATTATTAGGCTGGATATGGAAGAAAAATAACTGCTGATAAAAAAAAAGATGTGTTATGGGTGAATCTAAATTGAGATAAATACTTGCTAGCATATACTTTTTTATAATCAGGAACCAGCAAATTAATAATACTGAGTTACCCTTAAAATACACTTTTATTTTTATTTTTGAAACAAGTTAATTAATTAATTAATTTATTTATTTGCTTTTTTTGGGTCACACCCGGCGATGCTCAGGGGTTTCTCTTGGCTGTGCACTCAGGAATTACTCCTGGCGGTGCTCGGGGACCATATGGGATGCCAGAGATCGAACCCGAGCCGGCATGGGCCGGCCGCATGCAAGGAAATGCCCTACCCACTGGACTATCGCTCCCGCTCCACAAGTTTATTTTTTTAAGTTTAAATTTTTTATATTTTAATTTTTAAAATAATATTATGTCTAACATATTTAGTTTGGTATTTCACTATATAACTGAGGAAATGATAATGGTTTAATACTATTCTATGCTTACTGTTAACAGTACTAAATAATTGGTTTTCCTAGGCAGTAAAATCAGAGGGGGAAGGTAGTTACAGCCATCATGTTAAGTTTTGTTTTTTCTCTTTTCATCTGAGTTTTTAATAGTACTTTTTGATCTCTAGCATGGTGTTTATAACCAAGATTTTTAAATGTCCTCTTTAAAATGCATTGTTAGTTCAAACCTTAGAGCATCTAGAGCACTAGCCTCATACTAGAC
The DNA here is from genome assembly GCA_021461705.1 of Cryptotis parvus. NCBI lineage: Eukaryota > Metazoa > Chordata > Mammalia > Eulipotyphla > Soricidae > Cryptotis > Cryptotis parvus. Next base: position 12,047 of record JAJIBD010026626.1, read on the forward strand.
TGCCAGGAGTGATGGTATCATGTGTGCCTGAGGAATAGCTGAAAAGAACTGTAAGCCCTCAGTCCCAGGAATATGTACAGAAACATTCATCTGGTTTTGAGTTCATGAACTTTACACTTGTCTATGAAATTGACTTGTGGAATTCTGCTTTACTTTTGTGATGCTGGAAATTGAACTTTGGGCTTCATATATCCTTGGTCTGGAATCCTGCTTTAAAGAAAAATGGCAAAGCCTTGCCTTGCAGGGTGCCAACCTGACCTCATCACAGTATCCCATGTGGTCCCCCTGAGCCCCACCAGGAGTGATCCTTGGGTACAGAGCCAGTAGTAAACCCTGAGCAGAACAGGTGTGACCAGGTGTGACCAGAAACAAAACAAAACAAAACAAAACAAACAAAACAAAAGAAAAAATGGATTTATTCAAGTGGATAGCTTATTCTGATCTGACTACTGTAGTTTTTTTTTTTCTTTTTGGGTCTCAGCAGAGAGTGCTCAGGGGTTACTCCTAGCTCTGAACTCAATTATTCCTGGTGGTGCTCAGGGGACCATATGGGATGTCAGATATTGAACCCAGGTCATCCACATGCAAGGTAAACACTACCCGCTATATAATTACTTTTACCCCAAGGAAGGAATTATTTTGAATAGAAATTTAAGTTTCTTGTTCAGAGTGGATCAGTAAGTTCTGTGTTGTTTTGGGGCCATACCCTCGATGCTAAAGACTTACTCCTGGCTTTGCACTCAGGAATTATTCCTGGTAGTGCTCAGGGGACTATATGAGATGTGGGAGATTAAAACCGAGTCAGGTGCATGCAAGACAAGCACCTTAACTACTGTAGTATTTCTCCAGCCCAGTTCTGTGTTCTTTACAGTGCATTTTGATATAATTAATGTGTCATGTGTTATAACCAATAAGTGCATTTGATTAATGTAAAATATGTTTCAGAATTATCTATTTTGTCTCTAGTTTACTCAAAGAAAGACATTTTAAATTCATCTTTACGTTATAAAAAATTTACATGTCTAATTTTTTTTTCCAGGAGTGTATTTTGAAAAGGTTTTAAAAAGTTCAGACACATCCCTTTGGGTGAGAAACATTCAAATGTACCTGTCAGGAATCGTTGTGACATTAATTGGTGTCTACTTGTCTGATGGAACTGAAATTAAAGAAAAAGGATTTTTCTATGGTTACACATACTATGTCTGGTTTGTTATCTGTAAGTATCTAGAAATTAAGTGTTCTGAGTAGATTTTTTTTAAAAAAGTTTTATGTCCATTCAAGTCTTTATAGTACTTTGAAATTGTTCCTTTGATACTGTGAACACCAATATGAAAATGTAATTTTGATACAACCATCCCAAAGCAATTTTTTCTCCACAATCAAAAGTACCTAAAAGGTTAGCAATAAACGTGTACAGTTCACTAGAACATGTTGCTCTTCTGGCATCTCAAAAAGTGCTGTTTTGTAGAAATTAAGAGTCAGTTTTCCTTTGAATTCTCTCAGATGGCTGCTTCTGAAAAATAGCATTTTCCTAAGTGAATTGGTAAGGCATCCCTGGGGATGAAAATCGTCTCACCATCATGACGTGTTTAATTTGTTTGAAAGATTTCATTTCTTTTTCTGTACAAGTTTTGGCAAGTGTTGGAGGCCTCTATACTTCTGTTGTGGTCAAATACACAGACAACATCATGAAAGGCTTTTCTGCTGCCGCAGCCATTGTTATCTCCACTATTGCTTCGATGATGCTGTTTGGATTACAGATAAGTAAGTCTTTATATTGTTACATTTTAACACGAAAGACCACCTTTCATGTTAAAAGGTGGTCTTTCATGTTAGTTCTTTGATTTTAATCTTTTAAAATATGGCAGATAGTTATAGTGTTTATAAAAATAACAAATGTGGTTAGTTTATTCTATAGGTATTTGCAGTCTGTAGATTTAGGCATGTGGATCAGCGGTACTGGGACTGTCCGAGAGCTTAAACTGAGGGGTGCTGAAGTCTATGAGAGGTGACAGGGGATAGCTACAAAAGGAATGTTTCGCTCTCAAGGCGCCTTGTTGCCCTTGTAGTACAAGACAACGTGCAGAAAACAGCTTAGCTGCTGTAGTTTGATTATTAGGTATGCAAGGAACTAAATACAAAAGTATACTAGGAAATGATTACTTTCAGCAAGGAATTAGTTACAGGGGTATTATTTTGAGAAAAAAGTAAAGTTTGTACTATCTTGTTTTTGTGGCTTGTCTTTGAGCCACGGCCAGTTGTGCTCAGGAGTCACTCCTGGCAGGGGATTCCAGGGATCAAACTCAAGTCAGATCTCTCCAGCCCCATGAGTTTCCCATGTACATAATTCTAACACTACCCCCATGACCAGTGTACCCACCTCCTCCCCAAAGGTCCTCAAATGCCCCACGCTCAACTCAGTTTTGTGGATCAGTTTTTCTGTTATATTAACTTTATCCCTTGTTGCCACTTCACTGTGTAACTTTTAGGTCATGCCAATGAGTGAGATCATCCTGTTATCTAACCCTTTTGGTTTCACAGCATATCCTCTAGTTCCACCTATGTCATGGCAAACTACATGACTGTGTTCATTTTTAAGAGCTATGTAGTGTACTATTGTTTACCTGTACTGCAACTTAGTGATCCATTCATCCGCAGCTGAGAATTTTGGGTTGTTTCCATATGTTAGTTATTGCACTAAGTACTGTGATGAATGCAGTTGTACATATAACCTTTTATACCATCTTGTTTTGAACACGGGAATGAATTGGTTGTGAAATGACATTCCAAATCTAAATTTTATTTCCCCTTTAAAAAAGATATCTTTATTTTACTTAATATCCAATTAAGATTCAGAAGGCCAGTCCTGTAATAGGTGACTGACAGTATTACTGTCTTTTTTAATATAATTTTCCCTATCCCACATTTTTTTTTGGGTCACACCCGGCAATGCTCAGGGGTTTCTCCCTGGCTCTGACTCAGGAATTACTCCTGGCGGTGCTCGGGGGACCATATGGGATGCCTGGGATCGAACCCGGCCAGCATGGGCCGGCTGCATGGAAGGCAAACGCCCTACCCGCTGGGCTATTGCTCCGGCATAGTATGCCGGCATATATGCTACCTGCACGGCAGAGCCTGGCAAGCTACCCGTGTTGTATTTGATATGCCAAATACCAGTAACAATTATAGACCTCATTCTGGAATGGATTGAGGCTCTTTATGTTCCTGGAGCAAGCAGTTGCCCTTGGGCTCTACTAGCATGAGACAGGACATATGGAGATGCTACTGGGGCCCGCTCCAGCAATTTGATGATGAACGGGAAGACAGTGATATAGTGATCCCACATAGAGCAGTATAGTAGCTTTTGCATTACTTAAGCCATGGTGTTAACACTTCAGGGTACTTTTATGCTACACTAATTACTTCCTTTACTAATTAGATATACCATAAACTACTACATGAGGAAAAGTCAGAGCTTAATAAAAGGAATATACTGAATCTATATTATATCTGATTTAAAAATTGATTATAGTGCAGATAGAGGAACACCTATAATGTAGGCAGATTTATACACCTTGCACAAATCTTAGGAAACTGCTGTGTAGCCGTGGGGAAACTGCTTACCCTTGAGTCATAGTTCATCTGTACCATTAGGATGCTAACATCACTCACCTCCTAGGACTGTTCCAGTGAAGTGATCTGGAATAGGTACCTAGCACATAGTAAAGCACTTACATTTATTTCAGTATCAGATATTTATGATTAGACTGTCCTTTCCATGATTTTCTTAATTCATTTGAATGAAGTTTCCATTGCAGTTCTAATCGCTTCAGTGCTCTAGAAATCTGTTACGCCATTGTGCTTAATAATTTGGGAGCAGTAAAAAGTGCTTTGAGTAATGTTCTGAAGAAAATAGAATATTTTTAATGTTCTAGTTTGCTATTTAACTTAATTTACCTTTCTCTCTCTTTTTTTTTTTTGGAAGCAGAGACAAAGCCAATCAGTGTTCCATTTGGGTTGAACTAAAAAAGATAGCTTGATCTCATTTCCCCATGTGCCACTTTTTAAAGATATTAGACTGTGTGACTTTATTCTCCACAACAGAATGTAAATTTGTTTAACACAGAAAACACAGATTTGGCATGTGTTTTGAAATAACAGTTTTAGACATGATACCTATTTGTCAAGTTTGGACAAGTGATTCAGTTTCTTGTGTCTGGGTTTTTAAGATCAAAGAGGGCCAGATTAAGGGCTCAGTGGATTAGAGCCATGCTTTGCATGTAGGAGACTCAGGTTCAGCCCCCTGCACGGCATGGTTTGCTGAGCATCACCAGGCATAGCCCCTGTACCACTGGGGTAGTCTGCAAATAAACAATTTAAAAAGAACAGGCTAGCAGAAAATGGAACTTTACTATTTAAATGGTTTTAATTTTACTAAACATAGGACTTTCATAGGTTCCATAGTGTGGATATTTCACTTTTCACTGCTTTTTTCTGTTTCATTTTTTTCATCAGTGTATGGGGAAACTGTGTGCTCTTTGTCAGTGATCCAGGATAGGCATACTTGTATTCCTAGAAAGTCAGTTACTGTGAATGTTTGTTACTTCCTTGATTGCATCACCTTGAGAACGGGTGGGGCGGGAAGGCTGGAGAAGCTTAGACTTAATAAATTTTTGAAACTTGGCTATCATAAAAAAAAGGGGGCCATTCATATTTTCTGTCGTAATCAAAATTTTAAACCTTTAAGGACACGAATATTAATATTTCTCTCCCCTCCCTCTTTCAGCACTCACCTTTGCTCTGGGAACTCTTCTCGTATGTGTTTCTATATATCTTTATGGATTACCTAGACAAGACACTACATCCATTCAACAGGGAGAAACAGCATCAAAAGAGAGAGTGATTGGTGTGTGATTTCAACCTCAAGAAAGAAAGACTGAATCATTTGCATTAAACTAGAGCCTTAAGTCAATCCCAGGAAATAGTATATAAACTGGTGTAAGAATTAAGAAGAAGGCCGGAGAGAAGTGGAGGGGTAAGGTACTTGCTTTGCAGGCAACCCCCAGCACCACTTATGGTCCTGTGAGCACCCGTGGGAGTAATCCCTTAGTGCAGACCAGAAGTAAGCCCTGAGCACCGTCGGATTTGACCCAAGAACCCAAACCACGTCTTGCGCCCGCAAAATCAAGAAGTTGAATGAACTGTTAGATAATGTGACTTCTTTGTCTGAAATCAACCTCTTTTTAGAATGAAGGAATTTTGTAACTGTATATTACATACCAAGTATGGACAGAATGGTATTAAAAAATCATGTGATGCTACAATATTCAAGGAACAAGATTTGGGACAATATTGTTACAAGTGCCAAAGCCATTTCTTCTGTACTGTCTCCTGTTTGTGGACACCAGGGGAGAAGGATGACCCCTCCTTGTTCTCAATTCATGTATAGTATTTTATTCCAGCAGCAGTAAAGATCTAGTTCTTTTCTTACAAAAGTGAGGCAAAATTAAGACTGACTGGTTCACAAACAAACCGAATGTGTCACTTCTTAAAGGGACTCGACTTCTACTCAGACGACCGACTTCTGGGGATGACTGAGTACTCCTTTAAGTGCTGTTTTTGTGCCATTCATTGTCTGGACTGTTTTCTTTGCTGTTAGATGATATACTTTTTTCTTCAAAAATATTTCTAATGTCACTTTTGTACTTTTTTTTATAAAGTACGTTTAACTGTTGAGCTCAATGATTTGTGGAATTTCAATGTTTTTTAAAAATATAAAGTTAATAGGAAATTCAGCAATAAACTTAATTTATATGAAATGTGTGATCATTTTTTACTGCAAATATTACTATTAAAACAGTGCAAAACCAACTCCCTCAACCTCCCATTATGATTTACCTCCCATGCTGAACATTAGAATTCCTTGGTTGAAAATCAACCTATAAATCAAATCAACGTGGGTTAGCTTTAAGCACAAAAAGTAATTTATAAGAACTGCATTCAGAGCCCCAGACTGTAGTTGTTAAGGAGCAGCTTTCTCAAGGAGCTGCTTTTATAAAGATTTGGTTTCAGCCACCAATTGTCACTGTAACATTTCACTCGAGTCATACTGAGGCTACCACAGACAAGTGAAAGGGAACATTTCTCCAAAGAAGACATGAAAAACAATGCCCCAACTGTGTATTTGTATTCCATAGTTTATAATTTTAATGATACTTTAAATAGAAATCTGGAAAATATATTACAATTATGAATGCATGAGTCTTTTCAAGAACTAATATGATGTATCATCTCTTTCAATATAAAACTCATCTTTGGAGGCCAAAAGATAGTAGAGTGAGGAAGGAGTCTGCCTCACACGCAGCTGACTTGCACTCAACCTCAGGCACCCCTTACAGTCCACTGAGTCTGCCAGCAGTGATCCCTGAGTGCAGAGCCATCAGCCCTGCACACTGCTAGGTGTGGCTCCCCAAACAAAAACAAAACTTGTTCTTTCAATGTCAGAAACTTTGGAAAACACTTAATTTGTTGCTCTATGAATAATAAATAGTCATTACTATTCAGAAGACTTCTAGTAGCACAATGCAGCAGCGCTGAACATACTGGTAGATGATAGCCAGAATGCTCAGAAGAAAATCTTCATGTCTGCTAGCCCATAAAATATACCGATCAATGGGACTGTGGTTTCCGAATGAGCTGACTTTACAAAAGCAGTCATACAAAATCGGGATTTTTATTGTTTCTGCATCAATTCCCCTGCCCCAACCCCTCCCATCACATCCCTTCCCCATGGAAATACCAGATCATCTCAGTTTAAGACTAGTTTTCTAGAAGAATGACAATGAACAAAGCTGCCAGCTACATTCTCCATTAGACAACACTTCTGTTTTAAGAGATTTAGCATGGCTTCACGAGGCTACTTAGTACTTAGTACTTAGGAAGGTACATGGATGACTTTTAAAAAGGATAAATATTTAAAAAAAAATAAGGGGGCCAGAGAGATGGTACAGTGGCAGGTCGCTTGTCTTGTATGTGGCTGACCCGAGTCTGATCCCTGCTATCCTATACAGTCCCCTGAGCACTGTCAGGTGAGACTCAAACTGCCCCCACCCATCAAGAAAAAAGGACGGGTAAATTAATATAATTTATATAACAAAATATACAGATTCAGCATAGAATATTTAAATTCTAAACAAAAGGCACATAGAATAGCCAGAATTTAGTATTTTAAAAGTCACTTCAATTCGAATTTACATCTTACATACAGGGGTTATTCCAAGAAGTTTCATTCCATTGGCTAGAACAGAACGAACAGCTTTGAAAAGATGAAGTCTGGCCTAGAAAGTAAGTCAAAAGAATGAGAAAATGTTTAGTAACAGATCAACTGTAAGTGAATAAATTGGAAAATTGTTAAAATTAATTCTTAAAAATTAAAGTAGGACTAAGGGAGCTGGAGCGATAGCACAGTGGGTAAGGCATTTGCTTTGTACACGGCCAACCCGGTTTCGATCCCGGCATCCCATATGGTCCTCTGAGCACTGCTAGGAGTAATTCCTGAGCACAGAGCCAGGAGTGACTCCTGAGCATTTCTGGGTGTGACTTTGCCCCCCAAAATGCAAAAAAAGTTAAATAAAATAGGAAAAATACTCATGTGTCCTAGGTTTTGCGGCAGAAGATAAATGCCCAGAATCCCTATATTGGCAGCCAGAGTTGTGGGCTAGTCTCATAGAGCACAGCTTCAGATACGGGAAGCCTAAACATTTGATGTTAGAAAATGTGTTTCAGGGGCCGGAGCGATAGCCCAGCGGGTAGGGCGTTTCCCTTGCACGGCCGGCCCATGCTGGCCCAGGTTCAATCCTCGGCATCCCATATGGTCCCCCGAGCACCGCCAGGAGTAATTCCTGAGTGCAGAGCCAGGAGAAACCCCTGAGCATTGCCGGGTGTGACCCAAAAAGCAAAAAAAAAAAAAAAAAAAAAAAAGTGTTTCAAAGGGCAATGTGTTGAAAAGTAAGCAGAAACTACAAAGCTCAGTTCTAATTACCTGAACTGAACAAAGAATGATAGTTTAGAACATTCACAATAATGATTTAGCTAATATTAGTCTGAGAATGCTGCAGACCGCACGGAAAATAATGTTTGCATACCCCGGCGACCTCAGGAAGACTATCTTTCACATGCAGGGTTCTGTGCCACACCTGTAAGGTGGCTGCAATGGGAAGAGAGAAATCTGATTAGGATCAGCAGTCATTTCTTTTGTAAAATCTAAGTTTCATATCTACCTTACTCTCTGAAGTTAAAGATACTAAAAGTCCAGTAAAAGGATGAATTTAAGTTGGAATATTGAGACAGAGATGCACAACTTTTCTATTATCAGCAAAATAGAACACTAAGCTTCTGGTTTTAGTCTTAGTTCCTCTATAACTACATACTAAATTGTTATGATTATTAGTTTTTACTCCTAGCGGTACTTGTGTTCATCAATATGTGACCCAGAAATAGTCATTTTCCTCTTAAATTAGATCATTTATATCCACTCTATAACTATGATTTAATTGGTCCAGCTACTCTATTTCTGAAAATCTGTACAGAATTTGAATATGATTTTTCTTTTGTTTTTTTGGGGAGTGGTTCATCAGTAAATGCACAAGATGAGAGCTTACTACTGAGAGTATACCACCCGCATGGCAGAGCCTGGCAAGCTACCTGTGTCATATTTGATATGCCAAAAAACAGTAACATTTATAGACCTCATTCCCATGACCTGGACAAATGGTTTGAGGCTGTTCGTGTTCCTGGAGTGAGCAGATGCCCTTGGGCTACACTAGCACACGACAGGACATATGGAGATGTTACTGGTGCCCGCTCAAGCAAATCGATGAACAAGGGGAAGACAAGTGATACAAGTGATACAAGTATAAAGGATTCCTTTCTAATGGCTATTTTCCCTCATTTATGCATTCTCTAAGAAAGAAAGTATAAAAGAGCCTGGTCTTTCTCCTGTAAAGTGAGGTGACATAGAGACTAGTTATCCACGTCTTTGTATGCACAATCTAGGCCACTTTTAAAGGTTCTGTTTTGTTTAGGTATGGCGGAATGTAGAAAATGTGCCAGAGAAATGATACTTATCACACTGTTTTAATCATGAAGTGACATTTAATTAGACAGATTTCTCTGTATGTCTAAGTAAAATTTAAAGGAAAACAATCTTATTTCAATCTGGGGGAAGAAAAGGTAAAAAGCACCATCAAAGAAATAGTCCTAATAAATCTGATTAATAAAAATGAAAATTTCCTTTCTTAAATAGCTCTATGGGAAGATACAGCTTTTGCTACAGAAGAGCAGACTTAATTTCTAGACAAAGCTTCTAAAAATCTACCATAAAATTTATTTCAATTTCTCACAAATCTCCCCCCTAATTTACTCTCTACCTTCTAGCGGACTGCTTTTTTTCTGTATCTCTACTTAAAACTCTTTTATGAATCCCACTGGCCCCAAAATTAAATCTAAATAATCCATGACAATAAGGTTTTTCTTATTCCTTCCAGAACAATACTTATGGCCCCTTTAAGTCAGTGTTCCCCAAAGTGAGTGATATTATGCTGTTATGCTGGAGGGATGGAGGGAGGTGTTTACCAAGTGTCACTGGGTGGGTGCTTTCTGTTTTCACACCTACAAAAGGTAGATTTCCAGTGGGGCTCTGAGTGCCTTTATTTTTACTGAAAAGGGGGCAGTGGTAAGCTTAATTTAATTAACTTTGGGAATCTCTCCTTTAAATTATCATCGGACTCAACTCTGGGCTCCTTCTACCTTTTCTGTCATCTTGTTTCTTATGTTCAATATCTAATTTCTTTTCTTTTATAAGTCCTTTCTGACCCCTCAAGCTGAGCAGAGCTGAGCGCCATAACGCCCCACTCTCATCACAATATTCACTGCATCGAAGCCACTTGTGATGAAGTGGGGGAGGGGGGTTGGGACTCGTCACTCCATTGACCAGGGGTTTCAATTACCAGTTCATGGTGGTGATCTTCAGAAATTTCATATTGAGGGGGCCGGAGCGATAGCCCAGCGGGTAGGGCGTTTGCCTTGCACGCAGCCGGCCTGTGCCGGCCTGGGTTTGATCCCCGGCATCCCATATGGTCCCCTGAGCACCGCCAGGGGGTGATTCCTGAGTGCAGAGCCAGGAGTAGCCCCTGAGCATTGCCGGGTGTGACCCAAAAAAGCAAAAAAAATAAATAAATAAATAATATAAAAAATAAATTTCATATTGATTGTGAAAAAGTTACTGCTGCTTAAAATGGGGTAGATTTGGATCATATTATGACAGCATTGTAAATAGCTTTTTATTTTAGCTTTTGTGGTTTGTGAAAGTTCTATTTTTATTGTTCCACAGGTGTAAAAGGTTAAAAGCAAATGTTAAAAGACTGTAGTGACTGTATATTTACTTATACCAGTAAGTGCATGGATGAATGGATGCGTGAACAGTGGCTTGTTAGCAAAATAAATCAAGAATCTCATAACTTAAGCGCATCATTTTAAAATCAAGTTTTGTTTATAGAAAACAATTAAATATAAGGTTTCTTTTTTTTAAATCAGGCTCAAATGTCACTTGGAGATAAAGTACCTTAGAGTTAGAAGGTAACTGACAATGTGCTTGGGTTCAAGGTCCTGAGATGATCGATAAAGTACCTCGAATCTAGAAGATAAGAAGAGTTGCCAGGATAAAAAAAAGACTCTATATAATAGTTACCTAAGATGATAAGACAAAGATCTTGGGTAGAAGGTTGACAGCATTAAGAGCAGGAAATATACAAAACAATGGCTTTTGGGTTTTTGGCTAACCTGGTATTACCCAGGACCTACTTGAGCTTTTTTGCTTAGGGATCACTCCTGCTGGGCTCAGGGGACCACATGCGGTGCCCTGTACTATATATAACTCTAGTCCCTGAAACAATTTCTTGTGCACATTTGAAATTAAAGGCATTTTACCTTCTTCCCCAAGCCCCTCACAATTTCTTTGATGGCACTCGCTAAATTCCTTAAAGGGACATCAAAAGATACTTACTATTCTATAGATCTAGTCCAGCACTGACTCAAAATATGGCAATGAAACATATACACAAAGCTTCTAGTCATGTTCTGGATTATAATCTAGAAAACACCAGTCTACTTTCAATGCTAAGACCTTGTCTTATTTCCCCCCCAAAGAATCTAAATTTGAGTAAACCAATTTTCAGTCCCAGGAAAGAGCCAATAACTTTGTGGCAAAGAAAACTGCCCTGTTTACCACTCATTCAAAAAGGGAAGAGGCTAGTCCTGTAATACATCAGACTTTACCCAGGCCGTCAGAGCTCAAAGGTGTTGTCTCAGGTTCTATTCTACAGATTCACAACTACATCTTCCAGGAGATGCAAATCAAGCTGCTGAAATTCATGGGTACACTAATCTCCTGCCTGAATACTCTGAGATGTCCTTGGGAGGAGGGAGGTAGGCTGAATCCCTGCACTGCTGACCCTGCTGAAACCCGCAGCTGCACCCACACCATGGCCTAACTTCACTGCTTCATGACTAATCTCTTCAGGGACACCAAACAGTGAAAATTCTGGGTTTACCGGTTTTCAGGCTGAGGACTCTGAGGCCTTCTCAGAGTGGAGGTGGGGGAGGCTCCCCCCACTCCTCTCCCCCCCTGTACTTCTGGAAGCCCTGGCAGCCACACCCACACCCCACAGCTGCCTCAGTATCAACTCACTGGTCCAGGTCCACAGATCCTGAAGTTTGTGCACTGTACCGTATATGCAGGTGTGCGACATCCCTCAACCCCACAGTACTGAATCCCGTAGGCAAACAACGTAATCAATCCTCAGGCAAGAACTTGGCGACCCCATGAGGAGATGAAATAAATTTTCACAAATTTTCTTACTTAAGTATTTTTTATTATGCCATTAGCCATTTCCGTGTAACAAGCAATATAAAAGAAATTATTGTGTGCTTGCTGAAAGACAGACTAGGGGATGACTGTGAAAATGGGGACAGTGGTGGAGGGAAGGTCACTCGGTGGTGGGATTGGTGTTAGAATATTGAATGCCCATAACAAGTGTACTATAACTTAGTAAACCATGGAGTTTAAATCACTACACTTGTATCACTTGTCTTCCCATTGTTCATCGAGCGAGTGGGCACGAGTAACATCTCCATAGATCCTGTTGAGAGCAAGTGTAGCCAAGGGCATCTGCTTGCTTCAGAAACACGAAGAGCCTCAAGCCATTCCTTCAGGTCATGGGAATGAGGTCTATAATTGTTACTGGTTTTTGGTATATAAATTTGTTTTACTTTATTTATATGCCATGGTTTCCTGCCATGGTTTCCCTGCCAATCTGGGGTGTCAGGTAGATACATATTTGAGCGTCTAAACTGAAACTACAAGGAAATGAAGGGCTAAAGGTTTCAGGGAAGCAGGATAAAGGCAGGATATTTCTTCCCTTAACACAGAGGGTGAGCAGAGGAGGTCAGGCATTTGTGCTGATATTTAGCAGCAACAGTAGAGCTGACTTCTGACATGTCCTGTCTGTCATAAAGGAAGACAGTCACTTTTACCACACCTCTAGGATAAGATGTGCCATGCAGAGGTGGGGACACATGGCTAGCTGGTGGTGTGTTCACCACAGTGCTCAGCAAATGGCCAGCAGTCATTCTACTAGCAGAAGCTGACATAAAAATACTAGAAAGTTTTCGTACCTGAGAAGATGCTGGATAATCGAAATACACTGTGGCTCTTGTAAGCAAGCAGGGTTGAAGTCATCTAGATAACTACACCCAAATGTGTCTTCCAAGCTGTAATAAAAGTTAAAGTACTGAAAGTGTCTAAGGACACAAAGATGTAAGTAGTAAATGCTAACTCACAACAGTCTGGCTCTATTCGATACAGCTCTAGACTTTGAGGCTAACAATGTCTGATACACTGCCACAATTTTTCCTCAATCTATTTCTTCATCTAAAATTAAGTATATCTTTGGCCTGGTTATTTTTAAGAGTAAGTAGGAAATTAAAAAAAAAGTACTCTTTTATTTTGGAAGGGGAAGGTCACACCCAGAAAAACTTGTGGCTACTCATGGTGGTGAGTAGGCTGCATTACACAAATGCAGGTACCCAGGTAAGCTGCATTACACAAAGCACCTTCACCCCTATACTATCTCTCAGGGACCCAAAACAGCATTTCTTATCTAGGTGCTCAGTAAGTATTATTTTAAACTAAATAAGCCTCCACATCAAAATCCTCCAAACCAAAGATATAATCCATTTTACTTAAGTAGCTTTGAATATGAGATATTAGAGAAGCCTGAAAACAGGCCTTTGTCTCAGACTCCCTTTGGTCATGTGCAGTGTCGCTTCTCACCTGTGGAGGCGGGCATGTGTATACTGTAGGAAGACTCCCGTGTCCCCTCGACTCTGGAAAACACCGATCCCAGCTGAACTGATAGTCAGAACAGAGTAAGCCTTTGAAATCCTAAAAATGACAAGAGTAAGTCTTCAGCACGGAGGTCTATTCCAGTACCAAACCAAAGGACTCACAGACAGGAACCTTAACAGACCTGAATAATGAGCGCGGCAAGCCCAACCTTCTCGGCTATTTCTTGCGGGTTCTCCAGTTCTTTGGTAGCTGAAACAAACAAGGGCAATTTATCTTTCACCTGCAGAAAAATATACGGGATTTGACTTTAAAATAGAGATCTAATATGTCAAATAAGGGGCCGTAGCTGACAGCACAGTGGGTAGGGTATTTGCCTTGCATGCAGCAGACACAGGCATTCCATATGGTCCCCGAGCACCGCCAGGAGTAATTCCTGAGCGCAGAGCCAGGAGTAACTCCTGAGCATTGTCGGTGTCAATATAAGATCTGTCAATATAAGATAGTACCAAAATAAATTCATCCACTGCTGACAATTTACTTTCCTAATTTTAGCTAATTTACTTTTCCTAACAACATTTTGTCTGCCTACACGCAGGGGAAGAAATATAAATTTAGCTTCCTAAAAATATTCCTTTTTAATACATTACAAATAGCTGGTACTGGTTGGCCAAAGATGAGAGTTAAAAAAAAAAAAAGCTATTGGGGGGGAAAAAAAAGCCACGTGAATTTTTGACTTGTCTTCAATTATAGAGCACAGGAACTTTGCAAAACAGTTTTGCAAAGATAATGCAATGGCAAAATTGGGGCTCTGAGGCTGTATCTATTAGAATTTCTGAGCCTCAATCAGCAACTCCTAAATTCTGGCACCTCTAATTAGTGCGAGTTGTTTAGGATAATATTAGTGAAGTTTAAGGGAGGAAACAGTCATGAATCACACCGCACATACGTCCAGCAAAACTTAAACATGGCACACAATTACGACTATTTAAAAAAAGGGAATTCACTTTTAACAGAAGACATGTTCTGTAGCATTCTTAATTGAATCTCATTTAAAACATCTTCTAGAAAAGTAACATCTCCTCTTCGTGTCTTCATACCCTGAATTACTCCAAAGGGTACGTGCTGGCACCTAAAATGGAGCAGAAATACAGTTAACCAAAAACTGGAAAAATAGCATAAAGCTGGTGATTAAAGCACACAATATACGTAATAATAGAGTAGAGTACCTTTTAGAGTAGCATGTCACTATGTGCTACAGAAGACGTTACAGATGTGCAACTGCACTTAATAGATTTCTATAGAACTACTAGAAGGCAATTAGTTAGACTTTATGAAAAACAGTGGATTAAAAATTTTGAAAATCAGGGGGCCGGAGTGATAGTCCAGCGGGTAGGGCGTTTGCCTTGTGCGCAGCTGACCCGGGTTCGATCCTCGTCATCCCATATGGTCCCCGAGCACTGCCAGGAGTAATTCCTGAGTGCAGAGCCAGGAGTACCCCTGAGCATCGTCCGGGTGTGACCCCAAAAAGAAAAAAAATTGAAAATCAGGGGCTGGAATAGCACAGTGGGTAGAGTGTTTGCCA